>VXBB01006893.1:210226-220264 GCA_013399915.1 Illadopsis cleaveri
GTAAGGGACATGAGGAACAAGAAGGTTGTTTGCCAGAGACATGGAGGAACCTGAAAGATGTGGTCCTCACCTCACTGTTTGGTCCAAGCAACAGGAAGGTGATGTTAACAGAGAAACAAGCAAAGGAGATAAGAGAAAAAGGAGATTTAAACATCACAGTGAAAGTAAAACCAGGAAAGTCAAACCTTCAATAGCATTCTACCCATCCAATCTGACATGTCAGTTTCAATTTTTAAATACTCCGTGACACGGTTGTACACCACAACGACACAGACTCCGACTTCAGAAGGCTGAAAATTACTCCTCTATTTTTGGGATGTGTCTCCCTTATATACTATTCTAAACAGACCAATTTGGTTGGTAAAACAAAGACAAACCTCTTCAATCACATTGGTCAGATTAGAGGGACATCAGGAAGAAGTCCCTCCTAGGAAAAGAATGTAAACAAAGTACAGTTTACAAAAACACTTCTCTTGTTTACAGAAAATTCCCTGGGAAAGGAATTTCCGAAAACCAAGACATCTTAGGCATGAAACCAGGGCTACAGCTTGGCACAAAAGTTTTTAGATATTTGTCATTTCTTTTTTTTTCTTTTGAAACATGCACAGGAAATTTTCAGCCCATCTCTGTCATCAGCCAAGTAACACACTCCCAGCTTAGGCCATCTGAACAAGAAACATAATCAGAGCTGGAGCCTCTGCTCCAGACTGTCGCTGCTAGAAGCAGCCTTTTAAAAGAGTAAGTGAAGCTCAAGGAATTTGAAGCTGCCCAAGGCAACTAATTTACTTTTTTTTAATGTACTACTTTTCATCTCCACACATGTAAACAGAGCCATTACTGATGATATCATGTACTGAATTCTCTAATTGCACTATGCACAACAAACTGGTTTGGTTCTGATCATATAAAGTCTACTTTAGTATTTTTTTGCTCATTTTAGTTATTTAGTTCATATTAGGGCACCAGACCTGTGTAAAACATTATCATAACCAGCATGGTTGTCCTGAACTAGATTTCAGTTGTTTTTATCTCTTCCCCTTTTAAAATGATATTTACATAGCATTTAAATTAACCTCTGAACACTTCAGTTTTACCTCTGCTATTATGGATAATTTATTACGATCAAAAAAGAAACTTCCACTTCAATTTTGGTGAAATAGTGGTGTCATTTGCATTCATCCCTCAGTCATGTTGATATTAGCCTAACTGGAAGCTTTCACCATAAAGGTGGCTGCTGTGATTACATTTGATCAGCTGGAAAAGGGATTTTTTCCAGGAAAAGGATTGGAAATGCTTTCATAGCCTTTTAGGTAATGTCAGAATTTTTTTTTTGTTTTGTTAATATGAGCTTTTGGCAATCTCCAACAGCATGATCCAAATCCCATTTGAAGGCAATGGAAAGTCTCCCTTCGAGTTTGATGGCCTTTGGATCAGTCCCTAAGTGCATCTAGACTTATTGAGATGTTAATGTGAATTTTATGCTGCTGTGTATGGGAACAGATTTTTCCAACCTCTCCTTTCCCCGAAAATGCAAAAAGAGTGATCTGTCTTTTTAAAATTTAAAATTTTATTTTCCTGCTGTAATCGGTACGCACGCAGAAGGAGGATTTGTGCAGCTCGTTGTGTTCCCCACCTTCTCCCGCTCCCAGCACCCTTTATCGGTGACACGCTGCAAACTGCGGAAAGCATCACCCGATCCCGGGGGCGGCTAAAGGAGAAGCAAATTCCGGCCTCCCTTTTGGCTCACCACTGCCTTGAAACCCCGAGAAAAAGGCAAAATTAAGGGCGGCAGAGAGGGAGGTTGGGGCGGGTGAACGCCACCAATAAAATCAAAGAAAATCAAAAAGGAGCAACCAAAAAAGCACCAAACGCCGGGGAAATGGGGAAAGTCTAGTCCTGGCTTCTTGCTCCACCTGGCGGGAGATGCGCGGGGCCAGCGCGTCCCCCCCGCACCTGAAGCGACACTGGGGCCAGGGAGGGACCCGCTTCCTCCTCCGATGGCTTTTGGGGATATTTTAGGGAACCCGAGAGAGGCAGCTGGGGGTGTGTCGGGGAGCGGATCTCGGCTCACGCAAAGGTTTCTCCATTAGGGTGAGGTTCCTTTTTTCGTGCGCCGAAAGGGAGTGATGCTTGTTCTGCAGCTCCTTAGCGATGTCATGCGAGTTTGACTTCCCTAGGGACGCGGGGACTCACGGCGGTGTAAGGATTAACCTGTTCCTTTCAGTGGCCTGATGCACGACCCCATGGCTGTGCACAAGCTTGCGGTGCTGCCGTCTGTTGGACAACTATTTCACATATAAATACACAGAAATTCTCAGAAGAGAGAAAATGTATCTTGTGGGAATGTCTCAGACACTCTAAGAAGAATAAAAAATCATCTTCTTCGGGTCAGTGACATTGCTGACCTAGTCAGGAACACTCACAGAGTGTGGGAAGTTGGAGACAGCACAACATGTACCGTAGGAAGAGGTTTTGATCAGTGTGAGCAATTCCAATACTTCTCAGAAGCTGTTAGCACATCTTAAATCGACTCTTTATAAATATTTGGAACACAGACAGGCGTTAATGGCAACATTTTCATGCCCTTAGGTACAGAGTGAGCTTTCTCTGGAACACTCTGCTCTGCATCTTGGAAAGCCTCAGCCGAGGATTCACCCCAAGCTGAAGCCCAAGGGAAGCCACAGCTCCACACAAAGGCAGGCTGCAGAGGAGTGGCTGAAATCACATCCTCCCGAGGACAGCCGTCCCAGCAGGAGGCTGGAATTAGACTCCAGACAGTATACTCTGCTGGTTGCTCTCACATTTTTGGCCCGGTGGCTTTTTTGGGCTACCTTGAATGTGGCACTGTGAGGAGCTGCAGGGTCTCAGACTCCTTGCCAGAGAAGAGGCAGCTTGTCTATCAGTGCTAACGGGTGATGGTGAGGTGCCAGGAAAGCCAAGGACTCTGCACTGTGGGCTGAAGAACAAGGAAAGAGAGAGAGATCTGCATCTGGCCATGTGAGGGAGGATATCCAGCTGTGAGACAGCCCCTGCAGCCAGGGCTGCACAACAACCTCTCTGGACATACATTTAGTCACAGGGAAAGAGGGTAAATCATGGATTCATAGCCAAACTTTGGCAGGAGAAGTGGCAAGCCCCGATCTTGGTATTTGACACCACGAGGATGGAAGTAGCTGCAAAGTTTCATTGTTTATTTGTTTTCCCAAGGGCCCATGAAGAGAAAAAAAAAAAAAAAAAAAAAAAAAAAAAAAAAAAAAAAAAAAAAAAAAAAAAAAAAAAAAAAAAAAAAATGTTACCAGTAGAGAATATTTATAACAACCATTAGTTATTTTCTCTCCATTCCTTCAATAACTGCTTCTGCAGTAAAGGCCAGCTATTTGACAGGCTGCAGAATATAGATTCTCATTTTGTTGATTGATAATTGAGGTATTTGTAAGTCAGTCTCGCTTATGTAAAATTCTTGGCATCCCTGACTTTTAAATAGAAACTTTCCTCAAACAAGCATCTTGGGAGACCATTACAAACCCTCTTTTCCCAAAAAGCCTGAAAAGAGATACACTATCTCTATCTTCCTTTAAATGTCAGGGAAGCAAGCCTATTTATTACACAATTCAGATTCAACTCAACATTTTCAGCGTGATGTATTTTAGATGAGTGGTAATCTCTTAGATTGCTTGACAACATGTTGTTCTTCAGTGAAAAGAAAGAAAGAGACACACTGCATTAAAAACTAAACCAGAAGGAGTTGCATTTACCAGAGAATTATTATAGTATGTCCTCTGGCCAAGAATTTTCCAATCTAGCTGAAGACTGAGTAGTTTTCAACATTAACCATTTGCAGAGCACACTAGAATATGGCCATGGGTATCCATAGTAAATTTTAGATCTGAAATCACATAATCAAATAGGTAATTTCTGCAATTGGCTGATTGCAATAGCTCTATCAATTCAAACATTTATCCCACTTGGACTGTATGGGTATGTCCAACACTCAGTTCATGAATCCTGCCAGCAGTGCAGGAACAGCAATTGTGCATCAGGTGAGCTGTAGCAGATGACATCTTTTATCTGGATTCACAAGCTGATCACCCCAGCTGTTTGGTACAGTTTGTTTACTCCCTAAATTTCCCCCTGTGCCTCTCCTCTTTGCCCTCACCTGCACTGAGCAAAACAAGTATATAAATGAAAATGAACTCAGGCTCACAAACCACAAGTTCACTGCCAAAGGAAGATTAGATATGTATAACAAGAAGACATTACATATTTTGTCATAGCTGCACTCAATGTGCAGAGATTATTTACCAGGTCCAGGGTTTAAGTGTGGCAGATGGATGCAGGCTAGCAGTTCTCACGAACAAAGATGCTGTTTCAGAGAAAAAGGTGTGTTCAGCTTCTGGAAAAGAAATTTACCTCTCAGCAGGCACTGGCAACTCTAATCTTATTTGCATTTCTCAAAGCAGCAGCACGCATCTCGCTTTCTCAGCCCCAACTCTCCCTGCCAGCCAAAGCTGTGGTATACAGATAGGTAGTAAATAATGTAGGATTGTGCAGGTTGTCATGAGGCCTTTTCCTTCTCCTGTGCTGCAAACGCCTTTTCAGAAGCAACAGTTAAGTTGTCAGCAGAGTGGGATTACAAAACTGATACTCAGCATAGTTTTGGACAGTTTGAGCTTTCAGGCATTTTCCATGAATAGACACCAGTCATTTCACTGCCGCGCTGTTGAGGTGCTCTGTTGGGTCAGGCGCTTTTATATCAGAGAAACAAGCACAGGAGGGTGAAAACAGATATAATTACGTAGGTTCATCCACAGTACCAAAAAATCTAAGGCTATAAGACAGTAGCATTTTACTCCTAGGCTTTGAATTAAAGTGTCTTTCAACTTTGTTCAAGGGATTAGCATTTTCAAAGCAAAATTCCTGAACATAAGCACTTGTTGCTGTTAATATTTTAAATTCTCCTCTGTGAAAATACAGATGAAACATATTAGCAAACACAGCATTGTGTCTCATTATGACTTCTATGCATAATGAAAATGTTAAAAGCAACATGGTTTCTTTTAAAATAATGCTAGCACTTAGAGTATAATGGTACACCCTTGAAGATGTCATTTCACAAATGTTCAGCGTGCAGGCTCTCATACTAAGGCATGTTGTAATACAGCAGAAATCTGTACTGCTATAAATTCTAACTACTGCAAATTACTTAGAGGGATGGGAAAACTGCCTTTATGTTATGTTGTTCATTTTAATGTCAATGCCTGTCTTCATTCCCTATTCATATAGCTCTATTATTAAAAATATTTGTCTGTAAGGTGGAGATGAGCAAATAGCTCAAATTAAAAACTTTAAAGGCTCAGGTGACTGCACCAACAATCTGTGCTTCTGGGCAGCCACCTCAGCTTGAGAGATTTCAGCTCATGGCCTGCAGGCACTAATAAGGTTGGGAATCTCAGGCACAGTAATAATGGAGGAGTTACCAGGTTTTGAAGAGCCTTAGGCTCTGTTCTACCTCTCCACAGCTGCTGTTGGAGCAATTCCAGCATTGCTCTGTGGTGGAAAATAACTAACCCTGCTCCACAGGTCATTGGCTGAAATTTCTGGGGCAACACTTCTCCTGCCACCAGCCTGCCACCACCCACCCCTGACAGGACAACAGGGTCGTGCCTCACAGAGCTCCATCTCCACGCTGTGGTGCTTTGAAGAGGTGTCACAGGGCTCACGACAAAAGCCTGAACTTTGGCAACAAAGTGCCTCCTTTTGGTTTTGATCAGCAGCACAAAAATCAGGTACTAGCACAGAAGGTGGAACTCTGGCTTGTGCTAAGAGGCCACACAGTTTCTCCTTAGCTCCAAATAACAAAGATGGAGATGAAAAAGGGAAAAAGGGAAAAACAAAAGGATACACGCACATGCATTAAATAAGTAAGCAAACAAAAAACAACATAAAGAGGAACAATGAAAGTTTGAAGCCAGGTATAATTAGAATTTGTGTGGTTGTTCCCCATCATGATGCAATCAGATGCACTTAGCATCTACCCTGTTACCTTATATCCTGATAGGTTCAGCATGATATTTACAGAGAAAAAAGTTGTGGGATGTGCTATGTCATATTCCAGCATTCTAATCAATTTTGCTCTGGTTTTGCTGAACTAGAAAGTGTGCATTTGATTTTGTAAAATATATTGCCATTACATGAGTTTTCCCAAATACTGCAGATAATTTCCTGGGAAAGACATCAGAAATTCTATAGTTTCTATAGTGAAATGCCCCAAAGAGAGCAGCCTGTCTCTCCACTATGTTTTTCAAAAGAAAAGCTTCCCTAAGGCTCTGTGCCGAAGATGATAGTGAAGTGAATGTATCTTCTAATGTTTGATTGGTTACCACAGAGAAAATGTGAATTCCAGTGAAAGAGAATCAAAGATACAGTTAAAGGGCAACATGTTTCTGTTTCTTTGTCCTTAGTGTCATATATGAGATTGTAACACTGAAGTGGAAATGTGGAATGTTGCAATAACTTTAACCAAATATTCTGTCTCCACAGCAATCACATTCTCCTTTGCTAGTGAACTACTCCTCATTTTTCTGCACCTTTTCTTCACACCCATGCACTATGGATGAGTGCTCAAAACACTGCCTCTTGTCTTTAATTATCTAGAAGAAGAGTTTGATTTCACAGAGTTGGAAGGGACCCACAAGGATCAGTTACAGAATGCTGTTTTGTAAATTCATGGGAAACATTTTCTCTTCAGTGTCTCTGTGCATGCATTTCTACAAATAGTGAATTACATCTGTACTCAGTTTTCACTTAGGCAACTCCTGATAGTAATGACATTTTCATTATGTCCAGGCCATGTTGGGGTTCCATCCACTCCATCATTTCTTGAAGCTGCCAGCCACACCACACAATCAAACCATACAAAACCAAAGCTTTTCTACTTATTTATAGTTTTGTTACAGGCAGGAGTCATTCTAACTGCAGGTGTTCCCTTGGAATCTCTGGCAAAAATAAAAACGCAGTCACATAACTCTGGAGCTTGTTTAGAAAGCACGTAAGTCATAAAGAAGTTTGAGCCTTGTCCATATTCAAGATTTTTTTTAAAAACCCCATTATTACTAGACTCTTCTCTTTTCATATTATGAACTTATTACTGCTAAAAAATTAGTGCTGAGACTGATGAAAATGCTACAGCTTGGAGAACTTTCACATATGCACAGCTGGGGAAAAAGGAAACCTTTGAGCAAAGGAACTACTGACTGACAGCACAGAGCAGAAGTATGAGAGAAGTTGGTGAATACCAAACAGCACAAGCAGGAGTTCTTATTACCTCAGAGTTCTAGAATTTTTCTTTTTATTTTTACCAAGTATTTTTTTATTTTTCAATCATCCATAATCTCCTGACTAATAGAAGAAATCACTCTCTATGCCACTATCATGGGTTATTTTATTATGGGGTATTATTTAATAACAGGGTATGTTTTATCTCTATCAGTGTCCAGGTGATCTCAGTGAGAAGCCAGCAAAACTCAAGCAACTTGAAGAAAACACACAGGTAAGTATCAAGGGAGAATGAAGTTAAGCTACAAATGCTCCTTGGAAGAATGTGAGTGTATTAATATGTTCCTTCTAAACACAAAAATGAGACATGACCATGATGTCAGAATTAGTGGATGTACACAATGTTTCAGGAGTGAGTGGTAGAAACAAGACTGCATTTTGTTTTTCTATAATAGAAAGAAAACCAGAAAAGGTAAGAACGGTGTTCTAGAATCTGTTCTCTATAGATGGATGAAAACTGCAAAAGAAAAAAACCCACATTATTGAGCTGAATTATATTTCCATGACATGTTTGAGGAGTGAATTAAGAATATTGCTGTTAAGTTCCTAAATTCACTCTCACTGAAAGCATATGTTTGCCAACATGTCAGGGCTGCCTCAGCGCTCTGTGTCAGCTACTTTTCTTCCAGGGCTGCCTCTGATATTCTTCCTTTCCATATCATTTTTCACCTGTCAGATAAAACTCTTGGTTTCTGAGCTTGATAGGCTAAATTCAATGCCAAATATCCTGCTGGTCAGAGTAGTGAACTGTGGCAGACTGAACAGCAATATTATATTAGTTAAGGAGTCTGGGATTTTCTCTAAGTCAAAGATAATCACTATAAATGTAAATTCAAATATTTTTGTCCTGCAAGTGTGATAATATAGAGATGTTTTTTTGGTTGGTTGGTTTTTTTCCCAGGTTATTAATCAAAACTTCTATCTCCACCATATTTCTCATCTTTAAAAGTTCAGGAACTTAAAAGTTTATATTTCTGTAACTTGAAAATAACTTATTCTATGCCTTCAAATGTAGAAAACACATTGATTTGGCCTATACATGCTAAGTATGCCAGAGTTTTATAATCCAAATCCTCAGTTTCTCTGTTCTCTGCTGCACTCCCTTCCTCAGTCTAACCACTGTGGTGGCAGCAGCACTGACTGCATTCTTATGAGATGATGGGTTTGGGTTTCTTTAGTTTCCTGTCAGAAGAAATAAAACACAGAAAGAAAAACTGGCTACTGGAATGACTTTGGTAGGACTGCCTAGTAGCTACTTCTATGGATTTGCTTGTTTTTATGTCAAGAATTTGTGAAAATATTAGTGAAATATTATGAAAAGTGATAAGTTGCCTCATACATCATGACTCTGTGAAGAGCCTTCATTCAGCCTCTCTGAGATTTCTTCCCTGTTTATTGTGATCCTGCTGGGCCGTGTGTGTGTTTCCATCTGCAGCTTTCCAAGGATCACACACTGCAAAACTATCACACAGGTAACAAAATATCGCTCTTAAATACAAACAACCACCCATAATCATGCCTATTAATTTCATCAGACATTTCAGTCTGCTTCTGATGTTTCAAAAGATTTAACTAGAAACAATTAGAAATGTTAAGCAGAAAATATAAGTGGATTTAATCACATTTTTGAAGTCAAATAATACAAGGTTAAATTAAAAAGATGGAGTTTCAGCACAAAAGAATTGTGCTTAGTGAAAAAATATGATAAATTTCCCCTTGGTCAAGTGTTCTGACTGTACAGCTGCCATGTGCCTGTGCACACACTTCCAAAAAGTGTTGAGGCCTTGAATTTTTTTCTCTCGAGCAGTAGAACTCTTGGGAAACTGCAGCTAATAGAGAATGCAACCACACGTCTCCTTGGCAGCACTGCTTCTGGGAGCACATTAAGCTCATCCTTTGCTCTTTACAATTGCTTCCCGTAGAATATCAAATAAAATTCAAGGTCTTGACACTTATCTGCAGTGCTTAGATACCCAAAGCTGTAACCAGAGTGGTGAGCACAAAGCACATGGGAGTTTTCACGTCCTGAAAAGACCCTGTCTCCACACTTGGGTAAGATCAGGGCATGCAGAAAATCCCACTCACATTTCGTCTAGCTTTCCATAGGAAAGAAACCTGAGGAGTGTGGAGGAGTAGAAAGCAACTGCTTTGGGTGAGAAACAAAGCAAGATAAGGGGCGTAACTATGTACAGGCACAGGACTGAAATTGTGGATATCTTATTCTAGAGCTAAATAAGGTATCTGACAGATACTCTGAGCCTGGCCTGGATCAGCAATAGTCTGGCAGCAGGACCAGGGCAGGGATTGTCCCCTGTACTGGGCACTGGTGAGGCCACACCTCAAATCCTGTGTCCAGTTTTGGGCCTCTCACTACAAGAAAGGCATTGAGGGGCTGGAGAGAGTCCAGAGAAGGGCAGCGGAGCTGGGGAAGGGTCTGGAGCACAAGTCCTGTGAGGAATAGCTGAGAGAGCTGGGGATGCTCAGCCTGGAGAAAAGGAGGCTCAAGGGAAGCCTTATCCACTCTCTACAACTCCCTGAAAGGAAGTTAAAGCAAGGTTAGGGTCAGGCTCTGCTCCCAGGAAAGCTGACAGGATGATAGGAGACGGACTCAAGCTGCACCAGGAAGGTGCAGGTTGGACATCAGGAAGAATTTCTCTACTGAAAAGGCAATTAAGCATTGGAACAGGCTGGCCAGGGAAGTGG
>VXBB01006893.1:235391-259906 GCA_013399915.1 Illadopsis cleaveri
TGAGACCCTTTGTGCTCCATCTGTGAGTCAGCTGCTCACCCACCACATGGTGTGTCTTTCCAGCTGGGGGCTGGAATTTTGTCCAGGATACTGAGAGAGACACTATCAAAAGCTTTACTTAAATCCAAAAATATTACATCAGCTGGCTTTCCTTGACCAGCCAGGTGGGTTACCTTGTCATAAATGGAAATCAGGTTTGATAAGTAGGACTTTCCCTCATGAAGCTGAGCTGACTGTGATGAACAACTGCATTGCCTTTCCTGTGTTTTTTTAATACCTCCCAGAACAATCGTCTCCATAACTTTACCAGGCACTGAAGTGAGACTGACAGGCCTGTAGTTTCCAGGGTCTTCCTTCCTGCCCTTCTTGAAAATCATAAAAACATTCATCAGTGTCCAGTCAGCTGAGACCTCTATGGACTCTCTCAAAGATCATTGAGGGAGGTTTAACAATGAAAATAGCTGGAAAAACACTTCCAATCTGAGAAAAAAGAATTCAGAAATATTTTTGACTAAAATGGAGATCACTTTGTACAGGGAAAAAAACATTTCTGGTTTTGCTTCCTGTTCCTCCTGTTTTTCTAACTTCTTCAGTGAGGAAGTGGTAAGTTGTACCTATGTTACCTGTCACAAAGAAGACAACTGCATCATAGAGGCCCCTCATCAATTTATTTTCCTTATGGATACTGCACAAGAACTGAATTTTGGTTAATGGTTTGTGTCAGAAGAGGTAGAGCTGGATGCATTCACAACCTGCAATATNAGGGATTTCTCAGGAGCCTGTAAAAAACCACCAGAGCAGGGCTCTGACTTCATCAAAGCAAGGCATCAACAAGCCAGTAAACAGGACTAGAAACAGCAGTGAGAGAGACACAGGAATCACAGAATCACAGAATAATCTGAGTTGGAAGAGGCTCCCAAGGATCATCGAGTTCAGCTCCTGTCCCTGCACAGCACAGCCCCAAAGGTCACACTATGTGCCTGAGAACATAATGCAAGTGTTTCCTGAACTCTCTCAGGCTGTGACCACCGCCGTGGGGAGCCTGGGCCAGTGCCCAACCACCCTCTTGTGAAGAAACTTTTTCTAATATTCAACCTAAACCTCCCCTGACACAACTTCAGGCCATTCCCTCAGGTCCTGTCACTGTCACCACAGAACAGAGATCAGTGCCTGCCCCTGCTCTTCCTCTCAGGAAGAAGTTGTAACTGCAGTGAGGTCTTCCCTCAGTCTGCTCCAGGCTGAACAGACCAAGTGAGCTCAGCCCCTCCTCACACAGCTTCCCCTCAAGGCCCTTCACCACCCCTGTGGCCCTCCTTTGGATGTTCTTTAACAGCTTGATGCCTTCTTTGTATTGTGGCACCCCAAACTGCCCCAGCACTGGAGGAGCAGATGCTCCCAAGCTACTATCCAGAGTAAGGAAATGCTGTTCCCCTTCTCCTAATTAATTGTGAGGGGAAAGGTTTGCATCCAGCATCAAATTCCTTCCATATCCCTTCATTGTTTTGGGGGGAGACAAATTTTGCAGCTCCTATGAATGGGAAAATCCAAAGGCTTTTGTTTAACAAAAACAAAACGTATTTTTCAGCAACAATGAGCCAATAGTTTCAGGCATCAAGGCTTTCAGGGCTTTCATGTCTTCAGCTCTCTTTGAACTTTAATGAATGGATACAGAGCAGAGAGTCTGAGAAATAACTAATTTGGAGAACCTCTGTGTGTCAGACCCAGAGGAAAAATAAAGGAGTTTTTCAAGAATCTGTGTGGAAATTCACTTCAGTGACAGCTGAACGTGCCTCCATCACAGCCTCTCACACTCAGATCATGAGTGGGACTGGAGGGTACTTGTTCCATTTATGAAGATCCAGCAGATAAAATCTGCCCGGAGGAAGCCTTGTTAAGGCAGAGTTTCACACTTGATTCAGGGTGTATTCACCTTTTGTCCCACATCTGCTCAGATTTCAGTTTGGAAATCCAAAGGCCAAATGAATATATTGTGTATCTAGTATTAAAATGCTAACTGAAGTAGGCCCATGGTGTCTTTTAACATTTGTCCACCAAATGCTCACTGAAATATATTCCAAGCAATGAGCAATTTTTCCCTAGATCAAGTGATTTTTATTGTTGAACAAACATATACTGGATTCCCCATCTTACATTTCAAGTTTGGTCACATATGGATTTAAGATCCTGGCCCTGAGTAATTGCCAATACATGAAGATGTATTTAATTTCATTGTCTTTGTTCATTTCTTTGTGAAATGACATTTAAAATGTCCTTATCTCTTTTTTATTCCTTTCCTAATGACACATTTATTTGATGAGAGACTAGTGGATACAAAACCAATCCAGTAAGTATGACTGTTAACTGCTCTTGATGTACCTACTTCTTAATCAGTACATGCTGGGCCACCTATTCTTTAGCTTTTTAATAGTCTCCTTTTTTCACTCTGCCTGCATCACCTTTTTGGGTGGAACGCACTGTTTTGTTGTTGTTATTGTTGTTTTTTTATTTTATTTTTCAAATAAGTTATACCTTTTTTTCCTGAATACATACTGAGGTTCTCCTTTACTTAAAAATGATAGCATAAATTTACTTAAAAATACAGCAAAATACACTCAGTGAGGTGATTATATTACCAGAACACTAAGGCTTTTTAGGCAGTGCAGGTTACATATGACCATACATGCAGAATTCTTCAAGCAAGACAACATACAAGTCAAACCTGTTTCTGTACTCTTTTATTCTTTTTTGTTTGTTTGAAAATCATACTGATTGCCCATAAAATTTTTGTCAAGTAATGTATTTGATAGTTTCATACAGCTTTGTTCTGTGTATTTGTTCTGTACACAGCTTTGTTCTGTATATGGTTTTTAGAGAAGGCCCATTCTTTTGCATCAATAAAGGTTCTGTTCCACTTCTGCTTTGTCACTGTTCTCCACATACAGCAGAGAATCAGTCCCTGACATGTGCCACTCTGCTCCTTCATTAATCTCAGGTTGTCTTCTATGAATGTCATCTATGAGGTTACAAAGGAAACTAAATGAAAATTGCATTCTTCTCCCTGTGGCAGCAAAGAGGGGTGGGGAGGGGAGGTTTTGTTGAAAGAACCTGACAGTCATTCCATGAGAAATTCTGCTTTGCTAATAAACATCCTTCCAACTCATAAATAGATATCATATCTACTTAACAGATGTGAGATGATCAGGAGGATTGTCATCATTTAAAGCTTTCCAGGGGTTTCAAAGGCAGATGGCCACCACTGCTGCACCTTTCCTGCTGTCTCCAGGAAACCAGCTTGTAGAGTTTAGCAACCTTCTGCTCCATATATAGGGTGTTTGCACCTTTGAGTTGATTTTTGTTTGTTTGTGTGTTTTGTGTTTTGATTTTGGTTTATTGTTTTTTGTGGTTTTTTAGGAGGGATGGGAGCATAAAAACTGGAAAAATAATTTCCCTTTTAAAAAACCCAGGGACTTGCCTTATACAAAATGCAGTGTTAAGAGAGTAATACCACTTCCAAAGGATTTTAAGTTTTTCACATTGTGTTTTGCTCTAGTACCAGGAAATACATTTCCTCCACCCCCAAATTTGAAATTAACTGAAGAACCCACCCACAGCTTTTAAAAAGCCAAAATAAAATAATTTCAGGCGTATCAAACCATTTCACTTCCAAAAAACCTAAAATATGCACTAAGTTTTAACTGGTATTCTGTAAACCAAGTTGAAAGGAAATTTCAGTTTGATCAAAATACTTTTTTTTGTTAGTGCCTTTAAGAGCAAGTCAAAACACAGCATTTTAACAACACTGGGAAAAATATAGAAGTAGTCATAGAGGAATGGACGCACTGTACTCTATTAATATGTTTGTCAGCTGAAGAAGTACAAAACATCACTAAGAAGTAAAAAATATATTATATATTGGTCACAAGTGCTTATTCTTGTACTAAATCATTTTATATTTATTTACAGAAGAGACTGCTCTGAATTACTCTTTAGATGGTACCAGATACATAACTGCAGCCTGAACACATTTCAATGTCTGTTTTAAGAGGAATGGATTGGGATGGTGATCTTAATTTTTCTTTTGTTTATTGTCAAATCCTGCTCATCTCATAGAAGAGTACTATCAGAAAATCAATCCTTTGTACAGCTTTAAAATACCTTGTTCACTTGTGAACTCATATTTTCATCTCAGAGATAGTAACAAATGTTACAGGATGCTTCTGAGACCCAGGATATTTGTTTGAATGCACAATACACAGGCCTTGAATCAGTAGTGTTAATGATCGAGGCTTATTGGCATTAGGTAACAAATTACCCATAACTGCATTTTAAATAGCTTTGTACATACATTTAATGACAGGAATGTGACAAATTTCTTTTTGTCTTATGGCTTTGTCAGTTTCCAGCGATATCACATCCAGGCTTACTCTTAAAAGTTGCCATTTAGTTTCAGCTTGCCAACCTAATGGGAGTTCACAGAACATCTCTCAGGGCTGCTGCACCAGCAGAGGCAGCACTTGATATGATATGTATGCTTAAGCTTTAGGGTGCATAATAAACATGAGAGCTTCATGCCCTGAAAAATAATCACTGGAAACACAGTGCATAAACTGTAAGCTAGAAACTGCAAGCTAGATACATGTTTTCTTTTGGGCTATTTCCCAAAAGAGGCATCAAACAATAATACATAATATAGTGTACCTAAGTGCTTATTACTTGAACTTTAGATTTACTTTTAAGAATAAAATATTTACACTCAGTTTCATAGTATTTTTTTTCTTTTCCTTCTCTCATCCACATGATTTAATATAGCAGACTTGATTATGGTGGAAAAAAATCCCCACTGCATTTTTCTCTTTGACAGGAATATCATTCTCTTTCTAGTGATGATTCTTTTCCTTACAGCACTTTCAGAGAAATTATGCACATGGGACACAAAACACTCTTGCAGTAGCAGTGAAGTCCTTTAAAAATGAGAGCAGAAAACCGTGCAAGTTTACAGCAGGACACGAGTAATTCCCAGCCGTTGTCCTGGCCTTCCTGAAGGTGTGAATTTCCTCTCTCAGGGTGCTGCAGAGGAGCTGTATGTGTGTGCCCAGGACACAGACATGTAGCCTGCCCGTGCTCCAAGCCCTCTCTGGGGAGTGATGGTTCTGCCTGAGTTATCTGCATGATCATGAATCAGAGCATGTCTGACAGAAAAAAGACAATTTAACCAGCACGCATTCCTCACATCAAGCCACAAACATCTGGATAGTGGTTATCTTTTCACTTTATTTCCTTATTCTCCTTAGCAGTACCACCTCCCCTGTTCCCCGTGTTTTTGCAGTTCCCATACCAGAAGCTTTCCTCTCCATGACTCAACCTGCACACCTCTGCATTCTCTTTCCAGTAACTCCCCATTCCCCTCCAACAAAAGTTACCTTGTGCTTGCCTTTTCTTTGTTATCCCTTGGTTTTTAAGAGCTTGTATTTGGGGACAAGCACCCTTGATAACCATTCACTTACATCTATGCCCAAAACCTAAATGCAGACATATTCCTTTCTAATATTGTCTTTAACAACAATTTCTTACTCCATTGTTCTCACCAAAAAGTATTTTACTTTAAGAGTGTTGAGAAAAAGAAAAAAAAAAAAAATTATCGGTTGAACAACTCTGGAGTTGACTGGTAGGAAATAAAGGCAGCAAACAAGTATCAGAAGCATTGCTAGGGAGGAAGAAAGAGACCATAGACAATTTGAATAAGCTCCTGTACTATTTCTTTTGTGCTCACCAGACCATACCAACAAATGCTGTTCAATATCTAAGGGTGAATTCATTTCCTGGGCAAACTCTAGCCAGCAGGATGAACACAAACATAGATTGCCTGAAAATTGGAAGCGCTCTCCTAACAGACGAAGCACAGAGAGGACAAAATCTCCTTTGCAAATAAATAAAAAACCAAAACAAACTGAATAAAAACTGGTAAGATAACTGTGCTGTTCACACCCACAACAAAACCCCCAGCAGAGTACAAACGTGTACACTGGACTGTGCTGACAATGCCAGTCCTGTCCTCTGCAGCCCTATTTCACACAGCACAACATCATTTCTTCCCTAATGCAGCCGTGCTCTGTCTAATATGTGGGGAAACACAACCTCTCCTCCCACTCCTCAATTTGCCTGATTCATCTGATACCCCTGGCAGAGGGTGCCTGTCCTGCATGCCAAGGCACAAGGAATAGTCACACCTTTGTCTTCAAAGCAGAAACTGATATTGTTTAATCACTGTGCCTAGGCTTTTAAAATAAAACAGGACAGTGTTGGACCATTTTCCTTGTAATTAACTCATTTTTTACTTGCAATCAAGTCACTTTTGCCTCAGTTGGCTTCACAAGCTGTTGCATGGCTATTTGACTTAACAAATCCCCAGAATGTCCTGTTTTACTTGAATTTGAAGCTTTATGTACTGCCATAATTATTATGGTCTCAGTATAACTGTGTGTCCAATTAGACATTGAAAATCCATCTACATAAATATTTGAAGAGGTGCTTCTAGTGAGCTTGAAGGGAAAGGACCAGCCAGCTTCTCTCAGCCTGAAGCTCCTCAGAGAGGCTAATTACCAACATGTCTCACCTCAGTCAAAAGCTGGTAATGAGCTCTCCCATTTATATGTTTGTACTGGGTTCTGTGAACGACAAGATTCAGGGTTTCACCCTTGGTACTAAACCTCTTCATTTAAAAACTGAGGTAGGAGGAGAGATTGTTATTATTTCATACTGTAACAGGGATTCAAACACAGGAGAAACACCACTGAAATTCTAACAGGATTGCTGATATTAGCAAATGAAAAGAAGAGTTTGTTTGGGTTTTTTAATTAATAAATACAATAACTTTATCTCTTCCTTGAGAAAAATAAATACATTTAAAGGTGAAAAATTAAATCCACCTATAAAAGCTCAGTCATGGACAGCCATTGTATAATAGGTGCCAAAATACAAAATACACTGCCCTTTGTGTGACAAATAAGTTACATAAAAAGGAGAGAGACATTTCCAATTATTTTCATTCTCAGTAACAGTCAATTATGCATCATCACCTTTCATAAACACTTGTAACTGTTATCCATTTTGGATGTTTCAAAAAAATAATGCCACTTGCATGCTACCTTAGTCTGGTTGAGGTAAGAGAAATTTCAATATAAGGGGGCAGCAACAAGTCACCTGCTATCCAAGACATCCATAAATTAACAACTGGGATGCCTTAAGTGTTCTGGTTCTTCGCCATACTCTCCAGAGCATTCAAATGTGGCACAATCAATTCCTGTAGAAGTGGCATGACAGGAGGAGAGATAATTTTATAATGGTCAGGAAGACAAGGAGGAGGAGAGCAACCTTCCAGTTGCAGGTGATAACCAAGGAGTCCTTCCAGCATGCAGTGAGGTGCTGGGGAGCATCCTGGAAACAACCTGCCCCAAGGAGCATGGCCAACACATCTCTCTCTCCAGCCTTTTCTTTTCATCTTTGTGCAAAGAACAGGACACAAGCTGAAAAGGAGAAACCATGATGTCATTTGTTGGCCACTTATAAAAAAAAAATAACATGAATGGCTGTCAAAACATGGAAAATTCCATGTTTGCATCACCAAAGTATTTGTGACATTCTTGTTGCAGAGGGGATTGTAAGAGGTGTAATGAAGGAATAAGAGCAAAAAATGCTGCCTGATGAAAAGAGGTACTAGTTTAGGACTGTAAACTGAGCTATTCTTTATACCTGTAGCTGTATGCTGATATACCTCAGATGAACCTTATGGTCTTATTAGCAGATGGCAGGACAAAAGGGAACTCTGCATTTTCAAATCACAGCCTCTGACTGACTGGAAACAGAAGCTGGAAAAGCAGAATAGCTGCGACCTGCAATATTTGGGTGGTTAAATGCTTCCACAGAGCTGAGAGGAAAACTGCTGAATTCTCACACTTCCTTTTTATTTCGACCTTTATTGAAACAGCTACACTGTGATCAAAGGTAGCCTCCTATCTTCTCAGACAAACAGTCAGAGCAGCTTTATTTGCTCAAGAGAATATATTTACATGCCAGTACAGAGCATTGACAACAGCTGAACTAACACATGCAGCAAAGTTTGGCAGCTGAAGGGCAAATAACTGATTAGCAAAGATGAATGGAAAAAATTTATTTTTTGTGGTTGTTATTGTTACCAAACAATGACAGCTGCTCATGACAATACTGTTTATGAAATTGGAGATTTTTATCTAGTAATTCAAATTTTTTGTGTGTATCCTCTTAAATGGGAAACCTGGATGGTATGCAATCAAAATTACCTTTTGCTGTAAAAAGGAGAAAATCAAGATCCAAATAATTTCCATAAGCAGCTCACAAAAAGATGATATTTTGGTTCTATTATGATATAAAAAAAGGTAGAAATAAAACAAAATTCACTTAAGCTCATGAAGTATGGACAAATATTTTTCTTCTGTGATTTCCTGCATTATCGAAAGTAAATAGTACAATTAATCTATCATGCTAGAAGAGCATGGAATAAAGCTTTTTTAAAGCCTAGAAAGGTGTTTTATAGCTTGTATGTTTCCATGGTAAGACAAAAATGTTACCAGACGGATATCCAAAGCTCTCTCAGAAATACTTTTAGCAGGACTTTAAACTTCTAGAAGGAGTACAAAATAGATTATAACACTGTCAGAAATTTCCCTTCTCTCCTGTGTGAGACCACTTGTATCAGCCTTTAGCACAGGCAGCATGTGAAGGGGAAGGGGATGGTTTTCAAGGATAGCACTGGCCCAGCATTCAAACCAGCTGCAGTCTGGATCCTCCAGAGACTTCCCAGCAAGGAACACTGGAGCAGGCTTAAGGTGCAGGATCTTCTTGAACATTAAGGGTACTTGCCTTCACTTTGAACAAAATCAGTTCAGTGCAGAAACAAGTATTTGTCACAGCCATTAAAGCACTAGAATTTACATCCTATTCGTAGCTATAGCTGCAAATACCCTCAATAGAAAGGGAAACAGTTTTATTTCAAGGTATTCAGAACACATTTTGAAACACCTTGAAAGTTTTAATAAACTAAGTCCCTGGCCATGCAAGGAAAAGGAATAGATTTGAGTGGTACCTTAGATGCAATGTTACAGGCAGCAGAGCTTGTTAAAACATAAACGTTTTTGCTTGAAAGGGAGCTCTGATGAAATATCCTTTTATCTTCAAATCAAAAGTAAGTAAGTAAAAAAAAAAAAGAGAAGTCATAGCTTTCCAAGAACAGAGTCATTACAAGTGGGGAGTTCAGGCACATTAAGGTACTTATTAGAACAACAGCATTAAGAAATCTGAGTTTCCTAGGTAGGTTTGATAATTAACTTTTTTGGCAATAGTCTAAAAATAGCCCTCTTTTCTCATGTACCATTAGATTTTGTTGAACTGACATTTTCTAGTGAAATACCATTCTTTCAAAGTTTTCAATTGGTGCTCTGAAATAGCTCTGTCAGACCCTGTACATGTTGGCTTAATAAGCAAAGCCTGCAGTGCTGAGCTATTGTTCAACTCTCTTTCCTGTGAAGCAGCTGCTGAATTTTCCTCTTATTAACACTGCTGTCTGTGCAGGGGGAGGTAAAGGATTTGATACTGCTTCTTTTAACATGACTCAGATGCCATTCCTATTTTGGGGCGGGGGTGGCCTTTTTTTAAAAGGCTGTAATGTCCATGTCAAAGAGAGACACTGTGGAATTTCATGAGGCACTTCACAGCACTTCACTCCAGGGGCTGACTGTACCTGGGTGCTCCAGTCACCAGTGACAGGGGAAGGGACCTTCCAGAGGGTGCCCCAAAACCAGACCCCTCTGCAAGCACTTACCCTTGGTTGTTCTCCACTCACTGCAGTGAGAATCAAGGGGAACAAGACAAACTACATTATCTGACTTTTTAGGTACTGGAATTTGGGTAGTGTGGATGTTAGAGCCATAAAAACCATCTTTAAGGGGCAATTACTCAATCCAAATGACCCTGGAGCTCCATACTAAGACTTTAGGACCATCTTGTGGAAATCCAGGCTTTACTCAGGATAATTTTTAGGAATGTAAGAGAGACTAAAAAAGTTTTCTTTAAAAAGTTTCTTCTTTATATAAACAAGCTTTTCTCTTTCCCCTTTGTTAGGAACAGAACAGTATTTTCATCCTTCAAAAAAACTCCTCTACTTCTTCCTTCCCTGTCCTGATGACTAATTCCTGCTGGTAAGAAACTCTTCTCCCTTGTCTCGTAGCGTCAGAAACACTCCTGGGCACTAATTAGAGCTTCATCTTTGAGACTTCGGGGTCCAAGTTTGAGGTAGAATGCTTGGCACAGTAAAGCATGCCAGCACTCAGACAGGAATAAGAAACCTGAATGGTTTTGGGTTAGATTACAGAGCTTTTGGGACACTAGTCAGACTGAAATAAATGGGTAAGTCAGACTGAAATAAATGGGTAAGACAAAACCAACTTCAAGCTTCCTCTTGGACTCTTTTTACTTTACAAGTTTCTCAATTTTGTTCAAACACCAAATTTTCAAGGCAAGTTAAACGAGAAGCATTTTCACACTTTCTCTACAATCATCTCACAAATCATGGCCTTAGATTTTTACTTCTTTGAATAGAATTATAACTTAGGTGAAAATTTCTCTTATGCTCACTTTAATAAGGCTTCTGTTGAGTGTAATTCATCTGGAGAGATACCAAGGCACAAAACTGTTTCAAGCAGAGGAGTAGCTCATGTCTCAGATCAGAGGCTCAGAGTGTTCTCAACACACCAAGTCAAACACAGCGCCAGAAATATCTTTGGAATGCTCCTTCCTGGTTTCTGAGCTCATCCCTTCACACCCACTAGCAGTGAACCAGGTTTTCCTTCAGTGGGTGCTCCAGCAGCACTCCTTTAACCAGCAGCAAAGCCAGCTCACATGTTCCTGCCTTCCCCATGTACCTCTGCTGCAGCTGCTCGTTTTTCACCTGTCCACCAGAGCTTTTCTCTGCTGTGCTTGCACAACAGTGTTCTGCTGCTGGGAAGAACACCCTGAGCTACACTCCCCACATCACTGCAAAAAGCACAGTGCCAGCCACTGTGTGTGATCTGGCAGTATGCAAAGTTTACCATCACTGAGCATTCTTCTTTCAACTATCTGTGAAAAAGGACAGATAGAAGAAGATTTCTGAAGCTTTAGGTTAAACCTCGTGGTGCATTAGGTGACATTTACAGTGGAAATTAATTTTATGTAACACAAACAAGAAAAACAATCAAAGCTGGTCACTAGCTCTGTTTAGAAGCTATTTTTACATGCAAACAAAATTGGAGATGAAAAGTCTGGAGGATGACACTCCAAATCCTGCTTGCTGGAATGGGGGAAAGATGTTTCAGATTGCTAATGAACTTGCAATTCTTAGTAGATACTGTACTATTTGAGAATTTAATTATTATAAAGGGTTGGGATGACACATTCAAAGATACATGTGAGAATCAAATATTCAGTTCTCACCAAGATGAAAGAGTGAAGTAGTAACACTTTGCATAAATACTACAGCATAAGCAAAGAGGCCTGTGAATGGGGTGAGTAGGGCAGGGGAGAGCAGTAGAATATGCCTGACAATACAACAGTGACAGTAATAATATTGGTATAGTTTGACAGAGATAATTTGCTAGAAAGTGTCAACATTTGACCCAAAAAACACAGAAGAAACAAAGATTCCTTATGAAGAGACTGCACAACCATTCTTAATTGTATTCACCATTGGCTTAATTGTCAAGAGCAGAATTTGCTTGGTAAATATTTTAAATTTGGAATTCAGCTATATGTCAGGTTACTTAAACATTTATTCATACATAAACTTCTTCAGGTGGCAAGGCCTGAAAAACAGACTTGCATGACGCCCGAATAATTAAATAATGAAGTAATCTTTCCATATAATAAATAAGTGTTTTCATAAAGTGACAGGCATTTTAATCATGCTTCATCATTAGAAATACCCTGGAATCATTGAATGGTTTGGATTGGAGGGTACTTTAAAGGTAATCTAGTTCCAGCCCCCTGCAGGAACACCTTCCACTATACAAGGTTGCTCAAAATTCCACCCCATCTTTTTGTTTTCCAATTTATACACAGATCAGGACTCAATGTAGGTCAAGTTCCGTTTCAAATTTTTGGTTTTTTTTCTTTTGCTGTAAACAAGTGTAGGTCCAAGTCCTTGCTGGAGGATTGCTCTGTGCCCTCGGTGGTCTCTGGCGAGCCGGCAGAGCCGTCACCCCGCGCCGCCGCTGCCTCAGCCTCCCGCTATCCCGGAGAAAGGCTCGATGCCTTTTCCATGAAACACACGCACATCTTGGCTGCAGAAGCTGTACTTTGCCACGGGATGGGGCTCTCCACACACAAGTGACATCCCCTCCGCACACAAGCGACATCCCAAAGTCGCCGTGCCCACGAGCGCTCCCCGGGCAGGGGCGGCCGGGAGTGCCACGGGGACAGCGGGGAGGGGACGAGGAGCCATCCAGGTCTGCAAGAGGCAAAAACAGCGCCTAGAGAGAGCTGCTT
Source organism: Illadopsis cleaveri (assembly GCA_013399915.1). NCBI lineage: Eukaryota > Metazoa > Chordata > Aves > Passeriformes > Timaliidae > Illadopsis > Illadopsis cleaveri. The sequence goes on from VXBB01006893.1 coordinate 247,944, forward strand.
GCATTTAATCCTTCAAAATAGGGCTCATCTATTAAAGTTTGTGTTAGCCACAGAGAAACGAACGGGGTGGTAACACCGAAAGGATGTAGTAGAAGTGTTCGTGAACCAAAGCAACACCTCACGCCTACTAATATTTAGAAACTCAGCAAGAGGTCTCAACAGAACCATAAATAGCTAAGAAGTAAGGGATGTTGTAATTCTGCTCTTTCACTTTTTTTTTTTTCCCCTCCCCCCTTTCTTTTAAATCTATATCACAGAATCACAGAATATGCTGAGTTGGAAGGGACCCACAAGAATCAAGTTCATCAAGTTCAACTCCCAGCCCTGCACAGAGCAGCCCCAAGAGTCACACAATGTGCCTGAGAGAATTGTCCCAGCACTTCTTGACCTCTTGTGAGGCTGGTGCTGTGATCACTGCCCATCACTGCCCTGGGGAGCCTGTTCAGTGCCCAGCCACTCTCTGGNGCGCCGCCGCTGCCTCAGCCTCCCGCTATCCCGGAGAAAGGCTCGATGCCTTTTCCATGAAACACACGCACATCTTGGCTGCAGAAGCTGTACTTTGCCACGGGATGGGGCTCTCCACACACAAGTGACATCCCCTCCGCACACAAGCGACATCCCAAAGTCGCCGTGCCCACGAGCGCTCCCCGGGCAGGGGCGGCCGGGAGTGCCACGGGGACAGCGGGGAGGGGACGAGGAGCCATCCAGGTCTGCAAGAGGCAAAAACAGCGCCTAGAGAGAGCTGCTTGCATTTAATCCTTCAAAATAGGGCTCATCTATTAAAGTTTGTGTTAGCCACAGAGAAACGAACGGGGTGGTAACACCGAAAGGATGTAGTAGAAGTGTTCGTGAACCAAAGCAACACCTCACGCCTACTAATATTTAGAAACTCAGCAAGAGGTCTCAACAGAACCATAAATAGCTCAGAAGTAAGGGATGTTGTAATTCGGCTCTTTCACTTTTTTTACTTTTTTTTCTTTCTTTTAAATCTATATCACAGAATCACAGAATATGCTGAGTTGGAAAGGACCCACAAGAATCAAGTTCATCAAGTTCAACTCCCAGCCCTGCACAGAGCAGCCCCAAGAGTCACACAATGTGCCAGAGAGAATTGTCCCAGCACTTCTTGAGCTCTGTCAGGCTGGTGCTGTGATCACTGCCCTGGGGGGCCTGTTCAGTGCCCAGCCACTCTCTGGCGAAAGAACCTTTTCCTTTTCCTAATACCCAACCTAAACCTCCCCTGACACAACTTCAGGCCATTCCCTTGGACCCTGTCAATTTGTATAGTTCATAAACCCATAAAAATTGAGACCCATATGGCTTTAATTTTACCTCTAAAAGGAGGGAAATACTCCCATTTTACACTTGCTGAACAGATACACAAAGGGAGTTTTTTGGTAAAGGCCACAGAGGAAGTTCATAATAGAAAAGCAAACAGTGTGAGCCTGCCAGGCATCGACCCCATGTTTGCACCATTGAAACACCCTCATTCCTAATGGTCTTCTCAATATTCATCTTTCGTGTAGAGAGAAGTCCTTTCTGCCCCCACTGTTCAATAGAGCTCATATTCGCTGTTTATTAAAAATAAGTAAGTTGCAATTCCAGTTTGACCATCTAATGCTGTATGTGGGATAACTCAAGGCTGCAAATGTACTGAGCAGGCCGAGCTTGTGAGAGAGGAATAAACACACGGGGGAGCTGCATGGCCTGTGATGGTTTCTAACTTTAATAGAAGCAAACACAAAAGCAGCAGAAAAAATTCTCTGATGCACATTTTACCTGTGGCTTCTATTTCTTCTACTTTTGCTATGAACTAATATGGAGGAGTTTATTTTAGTTGTTTTCTGATGAAGGTTAGGTTCCTTATCCACTCCACCCCAATCAATTACTTTTGTTATGTGGCTGTTCTTCAGCCTTGGTTTCCACTCATTTTTCCTTTACAGCCTTGTCCATTTTCTGATACAAGAAGTTTAACTCTGTTAGATAGGATGCCACACACTCATTCCTTTTTATATTGCTCAAATTTCACTTCTATGTGTTGTCCTCCCTGAATCTTTCTTTTCTCAAGAGTCTGCCATAAATTGCTGCCATTTTGGAAAAAAAAAAAAAATCAAAATAAATCTGTCATATTTTAACCCCAGCCAACAACCAAACACCATGAAGATACTCACTCACCATCCCACACCTCCAGCAGTGGGATGGGGAGGAGGATCAGGAAAAAAAAAGTAAAACTCATGGGTGGAGATAAGAATAGTTTAAGACTTGAAGCAAAGTAAAATATAATAATTCTTACAATACAGTAACAGGAATAATATTAATAACTCTAATGGAAGATAAGAGAGATAAATAAAACCCAAGAGAAAGGTTCAGGTCACCTGTCCTGGCTTTGCTCCCTTGTGCACCTGCTCACTGGCAGAGCATGAGACACTGAGATGTCTTTGACTTAGGGTAACCACTCCTCAGCAACAGTGAAACATCACTGAGCTACCAACACTATTCTCATACTGAACACAAAATACAGCACAGTGTCACACACCAGAAAGACAACTAGCTCTGTTCCAGCCAAGACCAGCACAAAATCTCATTTCACTCAATCTAGAAATTAAATTTAGTTCCTGAAAACTTAGCTAATTAAAAACTGGAGGCAAATGGAAGACAGCTGCTTATAAGCTCTTTGCCAGCTCTCTCAGTGGATTTGATTTTACCTTGTGACTGCTCAGTAGACTTCTCTTTTCCCATTCTGCACCCTCAAAATGCCCATTTCCCCTCCCCAACAGTGTAGTCTTCCTTTCTAAACTGTCCTTTCCATACAGAAACTTCCTGTGACAGACCTAAATACCATAAGAAACCTGTATATTTTGGGGCTGGAAACATAAAATTCCAAAAATCACATATTCATAATAATTAGGAGCATAAAATTAACCTGTCAGGACAGAAATTTTTCCTGAGAGAAAAACTCAAGAGTCAAGGGTAATGACTGCTGTTGGAGAGCTAAACCCCACCGTCACAGTGGGGAATCACAGAATGGTTTGGGTTGGAAGGGATCTTAAAGATCATCTAGTCCTCCTGTCATCAGCAAAGACATTAGGTATTTCTTTTAGAAGAGAAAAAGAAACTACAAAAAGTTTCAGCTTTCAGAATTGTTTTAGGTTTACTTATACCTTCAGTAATTCAGCTTCAACAACCAAAACATACTTGCTTTGGGAAAATTCCACCATTCCAACTAATGGAAATGGACTGCCCAAGACTCAAGGGCAGCCTGGGGCATCCACAGCCACACCGTGGCCGAGCTGCCAGAACTCCAAGTTGCCTGTTGGCAAATACAAGGAGTGGGTCTTCTGGGAAGCCTGGGAAAATGCTTGGTAGGTGATCTGCAGGGAGCCAACAATGCCAAAGAGCAGCATCTCTTTACCAAGTGAGCCCTTGAAATAATGAGGAGTCACCAACCACTGTTAGGCACTCCCCTCCCAGGCCTCCAGTGTTGTGAAAATTACTTTTGTGGTCAGAGACCCATTGCTTTAGGCAGTGGTTAGAATGATTCCTTAAAATATAATCCGTTACACAAACTCTCTTAGCTCCATGAAGAAACCTACATTTTTTCTGGTCTGCTTAAATACTTCTTGGAAGCCTCAGACACAATCTTGCTGTGTCTTGAAACTTATTTCTGATGTTCAAACTGACCTTATGAATGGTCACTGTACCAGCACTGTCTTGTAGCAGCCTTTTCTCAGCAAGGACACGTGACAGTAATTTACCATAAGTTGCCCTTTAGACTAAACTTACTGCTTTTGTGCCTATCATAAATTAATTACTCACTAATTTCTCTTCTAATCCCCAGTAGATTTAATTAAAATTTTCAGAATTACAGAGATCTTCTATACAAACTGTTTGAAACTGCTGGATCATAGGCAATATGAAATAAGTTCCACAAAACCTACTTCTTGTCAATGCAATAGTCTAATTAACCCATTAGTCCCATTTCCAAGTTGTTCTTTTTTTGGGTCTTGTTTGGGTTTTTTTTTTCCTTTCAGAAGTGCTGCATACTACTGATACCATAATAATAGTCTGGTATTTCACCAGATTTATTTCCCCTTTCTTGAAAGCATCTACCACACATTTGTTTTTGTTTTCAGCAGTACAGTACCACTTGGATTTGGATTTGCTGAAAGCTCTCTTGCCAGCTTTGTGTGCCAGCTCCTCCACCTTTCTGTGGTTGAGGCTCCCTGACACATCCCTACTAAATACAATGCATAGACCACGGAATTTTGCTTCTTTTCAAGCTGATCATTTTTGTTTCCACATCCTCCTTTTAGCTAGCTGTCCTGCCTTATCAAAACATCCTTTGAAAACCAAGGCAATATTTATTATTGTTTACAGGAAATAGTAACTGGCCTTAATTAGAGACTGTCATACTGAACACGTTTCCCCCCTTCACTGTTAAAAAAGTTACAGCATTCCAGGCCCGTTATGACTTCTTTTCTTTACATTGGCAAGAGAAAGGTGAAAAGTTCCTTGTAAAAGGGAATATTGAATTTCTGAAGCTTTTGGTTAGTGTTGCCTGGCTGTAAATAAAAATAAATGTTCACACAATATCCACGGAAAAACAGTTGGATCAAATGTCTTGTTCAGCCACGTCAAAACTCTGCCATGGCTTGTGCCAGAGGATCACGTACACTGCTCGACAGAGAAGGATTTGACATCTGAAAGGTGTATTTTTAGTGACAGAGTGTTTGGAATAGTTCAATTACCAACAGTACTTTTCAAGGATACAGCCACTCAGTGTAATGATTTCATCTGTTTCCTTGGGGGAATTATGTGCTGAATCCACACAGAGCATCTGATTGCATTTACCACCTGCAGGTGTTTTTAAAGTCTTTTCCTGGGTTTAGGAATTTTAGAGCTTCACACATCCAATGGGTCCAATTATGGGTTTTAGAGCAGGTAGCAAATTATTTTTCATGTATAGAAATTACTTCACCAAAGTTTATTGATGTATCAGTTGGCATATCAATTTTGTACATAGTTTACTACAAAGCCCTACCAATAAAAAATATTTATACCATGGATCCATTATTATAACAGAATGCTGAGTTCGTCAGTGAGCCCAAATCTACATTTTAAACAGTCTGTGGAACCAGATGTACGGCAATAAGCCTCTCAGCAGAATATTTTGGGCTTTCTAAGAATTCCATAACACATTTTGGAAGAGGTTTATTTGCACTTCTGCATCATGTCTGCTCACATTTAAGTGAAGGAAGCTCTTTCCTTGGTACTACAAGATACATTTCCATCTGTTACTGTACACTCAAACCATTATAGATTATGCAGTCGAGAAGTAGAGCTCCATTCTAAAATTTTACACTTTTACATTAAGCTATGGTCTTTGAGCACAAGTATTGCCTCATTATTAAGATGTGTAACTTAATTTGTTTACTTAGATCCCCAATTAAAGAACAAATATTATGAGCACAACAAAATCTTAGAGACTTATTTTAATAATCATTAGGATGTCTTGTGTGACTACAAAGTCAGACAAATAATTTAAGCCACTGATTAAATCCCTGCAGGTGCTGTAGCTGAAATTTACTTGTGGACTTCTGCAGAGCCTGTAGAAGCAGTTGAACAGGACTTCACAAGAAAAAACTTCACTTTTGAACATTATCCATCCTTCGTTTTGACTCCTTACAGACAGTATCCTTATGATTGGACAGATTGTAACCACAAAGGAGCACAGAAACATCTAGAAACTCTGACCACTACAGAACCTCTCTAGATCATGAGTCTGGCAGTATGTTTTAGAGCCCTTTTGGGAACTTTAAGTACTCTAATCCTTCAAAGACAGAACAGGTCGCTTGTAAGGATGACATTTAAGTCAGAGCTCTTTCAGCAGAAATGCTTATAAACTTGAGCATTATGAAATACCACAGGAAAAGAACTGTGATGAGCAGTCTACATCCCCACTAAGCCGTTCATTGTAAGAGGCACTAAAATAGCTGTGACTGTGGGTCACTCTGCTACTAAGCAAAGAATTTAATTCTTGATTTGCTAGATTCGGCAAATATGAATTCTCAAATTACCGAATCAGCTTTATTCCAATTTTCTAACAACAGCAATTTTGACAGAACACTTTTGCCCATCAGACTTTCAAAATGTCTCTCATGCACAGCAGTGTACTGGGTACTTTACAAAACTTAAAATTAATAAAATCTCCTTTAATTGTGCTTTTATGATGGATGACCTCATATAGCATATTTTATTACTGATTGCATTACATTTTAAGATGTTCATGTACTTAAGTCATTTTTTTTCTTTCCATTCAGGAGCCTGGCAAAGTGCAGAAGTGAGAAAAGTGGGTTTATGTGTCTCCTCCCTGTAACAGACACAAGCACAGGAAATCTACCTTGGTATCCTTGACATCCACCTACTCATATAAACAACCAGTCAACCAGTCTGGATTCACTAAATCCCTATGCAAGTGTGCAACCAGCTGTTTTTATTCTGGGGGAGAAAAACCCATTCTGAAAAGTGAGCGAGAATGAGAGCAGGTTCCTACATATTCTATCTGGGATTTTCCACATACTCTAAGTCACCTTTTCCCTCCCATGTCTGTGATCTCCCTCAGCTCTGTGTCACCTATAAAGGCTTCCCTTTTTAGATGGCACTATTAAAAAATCAGGGAAATTGGTTCCAGCTGCCTCTGCAAGTTCCTCTCTAATTGCTGTTAATTGTATTAGTGTGCAACCTGCATGTGATCTGTTTTACTGAAAGCAAGGGTGAGCAGATTCTGCATGGAGATATGATATCTGCTACGTCAGCAAGCAAACTGCTTCAACTACTTCATGGCTACATTCATTTTTCATTTTCGTAACTTCAGGATAAAGCTCAGGGGGTGAGCCAGTCCAGGAACTGGACCTCAGGTTGGCTCCAACTCCTTTTTTGAGTGACCTGCGAGGCTGCAGTGGCACTTCCAAGCATGAAGGAGCAGGTCATGTGTCTGTGAAACAGAAGTGTCCCAAGTCCCATTCACCCAGCCATGGGCACAGCTGGAGCCTGGCAGCTTTTCACTGTCTTCTCCAAAGCAGAGTTTACAATCTGGTCTTGACAGCTTCTGATACAGCTTTTGGGAGAGACTGAGAATGACAAAATATAAAAACACCTGTGCCTGATTTTAACCCCAAAAAGCAGTCTGGAATGACGACGGAGGGAAAGATGACCCTACAGGACATGATCTGTGTTATCTAAAATATGTGGGAGTTGCTTACTGAAAACACAGCTAAGGATGAGCTGTGCTTAGATGCAGACAAAGCACTGTAATTGTCTAAAGTTACTGAAGATGAGTTCCCCTCCATTTCTTGGACTTTTTTGAAAACAAGGGGACTAAACAGAGGAGACACACCCAAGCTGATTTTCCCACAGATAGTAAAGCAGGAGCATAAAGTCAGCGGTCATTGACTGGTAGTTGAAAGCCTGAGTTGTGGCCAGGGCTCACTACTACTTGTGGTACACAGTCTGAGTGTACATTTACAGTTACTGGCCTCAGTCTCAGCAGGTAAACTTATTTATTTTTTTTTAAGTCATATTTGGAATGTAATACACTAATTATACTTCTTCCCCCAAATTATTTTCAGTAGCACTCAGACCTTTTATCATGATCTATAAGATTTACTGGACCATGAAATTCTTTCTACTTACTGAGCTGAGTCAGGCTATGTTGATTTTATATTTCCCAGGAGGGGCTATAGTGGGATGTATCTCCTTCTGTAGCAGTAGACGATTTGTCCACTGCTAATTCCAGTTTCTACAGTCCAACAGACATGACCACATAATTTAAGTAGCTAAAAAAAAGTTAATTATTAAAATGCAGCTCATGTTGTGTCATAAAGTTGTTATACAGATAATGGGTTAGAATTTGGTTCTTTATTTCCTCACAATATGTTCTGTATTTCTAAAATTCTTATTCTTGACATGACCTGGCTTGGTGCATGGAACAAGTCTATATATGAGTCAGAAAACATATCAATGTGTCTATGAAATAAGCAAAATATTCTTAAAACACTTTATTTCTCCCTAAGCAAAATCACTTGTATCTAAATAAATATCCTCCGTGTAACAGAGATTGAATCAGAAAATTTAATAACAATATATTTGGACAACATATTGCTCTTAAATGTATATAGCCAGGTTATTCAAAGTTCTTACCAACCCACTCTATATTCAAAATTCATCATTCTTCATGCAACTTTACATTTTTTGAGTAACAATTTTAAGTCCAAATTTTCTCCAAAACTGAAGTTATCTTAGATCTTCACTCTAAGCTCTTGTTTTGTCTGTTCACATTCACGTGTCTTTCTCTTAAGTCAGTTGTAATAAATAGATTTTTTCAAACTGAAAGATGAAGTTGATACTGTTCGATTGGTTCCTAGAATTTGCAGAGCCCAACTTTTTCAAGAACCCAGCAAGGCTTAAGAGTAAAGGAAGAATGCTATGTGTTCAACAAAACTTAAAGTCAAATATTTAACTAAGGATTAGTGAAAAAAGTTTACAAGCAAAGAAATGTACCTATAAAAGAACTTTCACCTCAATTTAGCAGCACATTTTTTGCACTCTTGCCTGTGAGAAGCCATCAGAGAAAGACAGACTCAGGTTACACAGTTTGACCTCTTTCTAGATCATATCCTCAGCTTTACAACTCTTTTCTTTACCCTGAATTATTCAAAAGTCTTCACCTTCAAAAACTAAACTACAAATGTAAAGGCCTCTGCAGTCCCCCAACTGTTTTACAGCCTAATCTGCAATTTCTGTCCTCCCTTTTACACTCATTCTGCTGAATAAATATAATATGCAAGCCACTGCAAACATTATGAATTATTTGGGTGTCTCCAAAGTTTAAGTCTAAACTTTTACTTCTCTGCACATTCTCTTCCTATTGTTACCAACAAGTCCTTCAGAACATGAAATATGATTCCAGTCACATGCACACGTGGTGGAGTTCAGCATCTTCAGTACATTATCAGTTTTCTGCAAGAGCTTCACATGACAATACATGATGCACTTTCTGAATGGCATTTACTTCAGCCCCACTTCCAAATATGCACTGAAATTTTTAGGGGTCTGTTGTCAGACACAGTGAAGTGAATTAGCTGTTCTGACCTATTTGTTACTCAAACACTTAAGTTGTTTTTCCCCAACTGTTTGTTGCAAAGACTTTTTCGGAGTCCTCCTGAATTGTTTGACTGAAATGAAATTATTTTTCCTCTAGATCACACAAAAGAGATGGAAGATGTGATGTATTACAACACCTTGGAAAATAAATTGAATTTCATTCCTTTCACCCCCTATTTCTCCTTGTAATCTCATCACAGCCAACCATAACAGTAAAATTTTATTTCATGGGAAATTAAACATGATCTGTTTTACACAAAGAACAATCTGGGCTGAAGAACTTGCAGGCATTACCTGAATTCTGAAGTGGTTGAGTTTCTCTGATGATTCAAGTAGAAGTATGGAACTAATATTTTAAGTGTCCAATGGATTAAAGTGCTTGCTTCACTGACATCTAAAGCTGGGATAGTCAGATCAGATGCTTTAAAGTAGTCTCAAAATCTGTTGTACAATTAGAAGGAATAAGCAAACCAGTTAAGGAGAGACCTAAATAAAGCCTTCACAGAAATTCAAAAAATAAACCATGTTTTTTTTTTTTTTTTTCTTTTTATTTTCCTTTAGGTTCATAGAATTTCTGCAATTATCTTGCCAGTATTCACCATTTTGTGTCTTGATATCTGAATATACACTGAGTGACAGTTGGCAGTAATTGTATAGTACATCACAACAACTCATTTAATCACTAAGAAAAATGTACCAATAAACACAAGTGAGAAACCTACTAGCAACACATTACTGTAATTCATGTGTTTATAACCTTGTGCAGACTGAGAGATCAGTTCATACCTTCTATCACAAATATTATCTTCTAATGGATAAAAAAGATCATATATGATTGTGAATCCATACCTCAGAATGAAAACCAGTAACTACCACTTCTCCCTCAGATTCTTGCTTCAGAGCTTGTAGGTCATCCTAAAAGATTTCCAAAAATAAAAAATATTTTTATTAAAAAATAGGGAAAATTTAACAGCACTATTTGTATGTTTAAAATTTAGCAATCTCATCAAGATCAGGCAGTTTACTGAAAACCTGAATCATCAGATGCCCAGCAACCCTCCTTCCAACTGGTTCACATTCAGCTGATCAACTCCTGTTACTTCAACCAACTACAAAAGGTGCTTCCCAGAAAAATGTCAACCTGTAAAAAACCACCAAAATTCCATTATATGCCAATTTCAGTAACAGCACAGTTCCAACACCTCTTATCAGAATTTGGTATGACAGGTTTCCGAAACTCAGCAGTACCAAAGGTAAGGCAGAGAGTTAGGAAAAGATACTCAGAAGAGCTGAGTGAGTTGCAGGCACACACTCTACATCTCCATCTCATAATTCTGCTTCTGTTTTGTCATCATTAGAGAGCATTGACCTACATGATTCACTGAATAAAAATAAAAATCCTCTGAGTGTGGTTACTTCCCTATCTTACTGAGGTGGGCTCCTGCTGCAGTCACTCTCTTAAGAAAAGATGGTATTGATGTCTGTCTTGTGCCCTCTCTCCCTTTTAACTATCCTTGTAATATCTATAAAAATGTTGCACCTCTGGAACTCGTGCTGTCAGGTTAAACATATGGCAAATTTGTCAATGGTTGCAAACTGGGAAAGAACAGGAAGGAAGGAGGATGACTGGAGACTGTCGCAACCCACCTAGGCCTGCGGCTAGGGTCTTCAGGGGGCAGCGACCTTCCCTAGCGAGTTGCCTTTAGCAAGGCAGCCTCAGCCCAGGTGGCATAGGCACCCCAGTGGAGTGACTCAGCTCGGTTGTGAGGGTTGAGCCAGTCAGCTCTGGCCGTCTCAGCTGCTAGAGCAGCTTTCCTAAGTGGGGCTTGTGCTTGTCTGAGGCAGCACGGAAGAAAAGCACAGGAGCCAGGCTCGATCTCCGGGAGCCTTCTTTATTCTTCTTCTTCAGGCAACATCTTGAAGACCCCTCAAATACCCCAAGGTGGCTGGCTGCCGGGGCTTTATACACACAAAAGGGGGTGGGGTTTTACAAACAACCAATGGGATCAAGGATTGACAAAAGGACCAATCAGGGAAGGGATCCAAAACTAACCAATCGGGGAACAGAACTTGGACCAATGGGAAGGTAGAACTCATCGGCCAATCAGGAACTAAGTAATTAGCATACAAGGAGGTTATTTGAATATCTAACTGTGGCAATGGAGATTGGCTGGCTGACTTAAACCCTTGTGGCCCTCCAAGGGAGTGCTGAATGCACTACCTTGTCTGGGTGTTCCTTGGGGGCATGGGCCTCCACAAGAGACCAGCAGTGTAAATGTCCATCTCTCTTTTCCTTTAGGAGATGGACTGGACATATCAGGGGAGAAGTTACAAACAGATGTAGTCAAAGACAAACCAATTTATACTACAGTCCTTAGTATTAGTAAAAAAGATTGATTTTATGACTGCTGAAAGATCCTCATCTGTACTGAACCTACTTTGGAAGTAGAAAGGCTTTCTGTTTTTTTTCACTGTGACATATGATAACATCCTGAAAAGAAAAAAAAAATAAAAGGAGCGGGAAATTTCTATTTTTTTCTGTTCTCCAGAGAGTTCAGGTAACCCTTANAGTTAGCTCTGGTCGTCTCAGCTGCTAGAGCAGCTTTCCTAAGTGGGGCTTGTGCTTGTCTGAGGCAGCATGGAAGAAAAGCACAGAAGCCAGGCTTGATCTCCGGGAGCCTTCTTTATTCTTCTTCTTCAGGCAACATCTTGAAGACCCCTCAAATACCCCAAGGTGGCTGGCTGCCGGGGCTTTATACACACAAAAGGGGGTGTGTTTCGGTGGTCGCCCCGTGTCGCAC
>VXBB01006893.1:259930-274260 GCA_013399915.1 Illadopsis cleaveri
TAGAAAGGCTTTCTGTTTTTTTTCACTGAGACATACAATAACATCCTGAAAAGAAAAAAAAAATAAAAGGAGCGGGAAATTTCTATTTTTTCTGTTCTCCAGAGAGTTCAGGTAACCCTTAGAACACCCAATAAAACAAATGCCCCTACCTTCCCCCCTGCCTAAAAAAGAATCACCAGACCAAAGAAAGCACATGACCCAAAACACAGAGCTGCAACTTCCATAATAGGTGAGTTTTTCCATGCTCATAATCCTGATATAAGGTGGAATTTCTCCTCCTGTATTTTCTGGCTGCATTTTAGCTTTTCTTTTTAAGAGGTATCTAGATGAAAAACTCCTTTGAAATTATTCTCATTTGTATGCTTTGACAACTGAAAGAGGTAGCTGAAATCAAAGAATACAAGACAATCTCCAACTCAGCATTCCAAAGAATGTTGTTAAGAACCTATCAAGTATTTCACTGAAAAAAAAAATAGACACATATACTAAATAGTAAGCCTGAGGCCAGATTTTGCATGTCTTGGTTTAAATTCTTTTCATAGCCTTATTCTGTGTTGTGGGGAAAAAAATAAGTAATTTCTGTTTATCTTAAATGAGCTCATTGCAGCAACAAAACTTAAAAACATTACCAACCCAATAATCCAAATTAAATTCAGAGTGCTATGTTGGCTATCCAAAAGTTTCCACGTGCCTAACAGTAAATCACTGTAATCTGAATTTCAACCTGTGGCACCATTACAATAAAAAGAAGGGCTGCAAAGGCCCTGCAAGGCTCTTTAAGTACTACTATAAAACCACTATAATTGGAAAAGACCGCTTAAGTCCAGCCCTTGGCCTAACACTGCCAAATCCACCACTAAACCATGCCCCTAAGTACCACATCTACATATTTTCTAAATGCCTTCAGGGATGATGACTCCACCACTTCCCAGAGCAGCCTGTTTCAATGCCTGGCAACTTTCTGTGAAGGAACTTCTCCTAATATCCAAACTAAGAGAAACAGAAAAAATTAGATAAAAGTGATTATTAAACAATTTTTAATGTGAAGCAAATATTTGGTATACATATCACAGAAAAGATATAAGAATTCATATAGTGTGTTCATTCAGAAAAAGAATCAACAATCACCATTGTTTCCCCGTAGTTTTTTTTTTTTCCTACATTAGGAAAGAATTTGCTGTTTCATCCACAGCAGGGGACCATTTCTATGCCTCAGAGAACATGAAAATGGGCTTGCAGGTTACACCTTTGAACCGAGCATTTAAGGTATAAAATTCACACAAAACAAATCTTGAATCAGACATATATTTAAGGGGATAATAACCTTCATAACAGAACGCTGAGGTCTGACAGAGAAAGAGGTTTAATTTTTAAGAGGTTAAAGAGAAAATGTGAAAGAGATTTACTTAGCTATTCTAGACCTACATGAAATAACAAAAGGAGAGCCTGAAAAATAGAACACACCAGAAAAATCCGGATTATGGTATCAGCACTGGTAGCCATATTCCAAGGGCCTAAATTCCTCCCAAGTCTTTCTGGGAATCAGCATTTCCAGTGTTTAGTACTGCTTAGCTGACTGCAAGATCTTCACAGAGACCTGGCCAACAGCTGGTACCCTGCCAAAATAATTAGACAACCTGAAGATGTCACAAGATACAATCAAGGTTAGCATGCTGTGAAGCTGCTATTAAAACAAACAAACAAACAAACAAACAAACAAACAAACAAACAATTCTTCTGTGGTCTATGTTTTAATTGGTCTGCAGTCCTCTGCTTTTCAGGGATACCAAGGAATGCTTGACAGCATAATGAGACAAATCATTATTGTCCTGAAGTAGTACCTCAGATAAACTGTGACACACTTAACACACTTTACTCTACAATAATCTGCTTCCCACTGAAGAGTATTTTGCCAGGGATTGTAAACAAAATTTATTCAATTCCAAGTCCCAAGATCAGGGGAAAAAAACTTCATATATCATAGTTATACCTGTAGTAAGAGAAACAAAATTAGACTCTATCTGAGGTAGTGAAGATGGGGGAAAGACCAGAGGGCACAGAAAAGGCTGCAGATGGCTCTGCTGGCACAAATGACAAGCTCAGATGGCTTACCGAAAAGTTAAAGTGCTGCTCTAACGAGGACAGAAGAAGCAGGTTTACAATGAACTTCCTGAGTTACCTCGGAATAGGCCTTTTGAAGGAGCAGGGAATGGAGTTAATTACTTGCCTTTTTCTTGGTCTCTTTTTTCCCCTATGCAAACTTCATATGCAAATTGCACCTGTGAAATAACAAGCCTCCTGTCAAGTGCAGTTGTGGCATATGTGCTTGCAGCCCATCAGTATGCTTCTAGTGTGCAAACTAATTCCAAACAGCTTTAGGCTTAAACAGTCCTCCTCTCAACTCAGAAGCAAAAGAGAAATCCCTGCTCAGTCTTAATTTGCAGACTGCTAAATAAGGTGAGCAGAACCAAACTTTCACATCTCTCCTCTTTATACCACAAATCAACAGTTCTTCTTGATGTTGCAATCTGAGCCCCAACAGTAAGAATCATGAACGATATAGAAACAACCAAACACAGCTTTGGAGGGGAAGGAAGGGGGAGCAGAATAAATCTGACCTTCAGCAAGGTCCAGCTGGGCTGAGGTGTTCCTGGTACCTCCTCCTGGCTGCTGAGATGATCCCCAGCCAGTGCAAGAGCAGGACAGGCAAACTCCCCAGAGAACATTTCTTTATATGGTCTTACAACACATTCCTGTCTGAAGCAAGGGAACCTATTTTATCCCCTTGCTCCAGAGACTGCTGCTTTTGCCAAACTGGTTAACTATAAAATGATTCTGCAATATCCACAAATGGGATGGAATGAGGTGTTCCAGCTTTATTTTCACATGATGGGACTTAAATACTGAGCATGACTACTTAAAAATCAAAGGCTGATACTAACTCTCTTTACTACAATTTTCCCTGCCATATGTGGAATTCCTGTATTGACATTGCCTTTTCAGGATTGAGTTAGGAATTTAAATTGGATGCACTTCAAAACAGGTGAAAATTTTGTTTTTAAAGAGACAATCGTAACACAATTAGGCTGTCTGTTGAGATCCAAGTTTATTTTCTTTTTTGTTCTAGCAGTGACAACAGAAGTAAATTGCACCAAAAAATTGCTTTCTCTGTCTTGGAATGGACCCAACATTAACTGGCCATAAAGTAAACTGTGTACATTACAAATATATTTAATCTTGTTAAAATAAATATGTGTTCTATGTGCAAGGTTACTTATCCTTTCAAATAATGTTCTATTTTAGAGTTAAAAAATATTATGCAAGCTGTTCCTTGTCTATGTTCTTCTCATAATTTTTTTTTTCAATTTTCACGTAATTAAAGATCACTACCTTAAAAAAAAAAAAAACCCGAAACAAACCCAAGCACTCCAGTCCAAAAAACCCCAAAAACTTTGGGTGACTTTGTACGTGCCAGAGTTTTTCCATTCAGACAGAACGATAAAGCATTTTTCTGCTGAATAAACAAGATGCTACTGTTTTATGAGGACATTAATTTAACTCTTAATGTTTTCCCGCTAACAATTAAACAAGAGAACATGACCCAGAGACCAGTAGTTAATGTTGACAGAAGCAGTCATAGGATACCCAAATATTTTGTCAAGTGTTCCTTACCAATTATGTGAGGAGAGAAAAAGAGACCTCACCCATACATGCATCAGGCATTTTTGCTTTGTTTCACTCTTTTAAAACTGTTGTGGTTTCACAGGTTACCTTTCACTCCTTTGAAAAACAAGATGAGTAACACAACTTTTGGTAGTCTGCCCAAGCATTAAATCTGTTTTTTTGTTTCTCATGGAATTGGAAAGTCAGATATATTGCATTTAAAGAGTAAATGAAAGAAGAATATTGGAGGAGCTGGAAAAAGAAAAGGCTTCATTAGCTCTAAAATATACTGTGGAAAGGTCAGGAATGTATCAAGCCCCTGCTCCATTACTCTATTAGTTGGCATTGTTGATGACGTCAATGGAACAATCTCTCTTTTAATGCAAAGATGGGATAATTTTGGTGAAGCTGTCTCAAGAAATTTTAATTCTATTCAAAGGAAAGACTGCATTAATGCATTAATCTCAGAAAAAAAAAAAAGTCTTATTGCTAAGGTTACTGTTGTGTGTTAGAAAGGAAAAGATGAAAGTGAGATCTGGAAGCTCAGACTTTATTTTATTAAGCATTTGGAGACAGCTGCAGACTGGTGCCACTTCTGTGCAGCCAAATTTTGTATAAAATTTGCATTGCACCCATAGCTGAAAACACTGACAGGTAAGAATTCATCTCACAGTTGGTTCAGTTCTGTTAGTTTGATTGTATTAATTAACAGCCTACTTGCAGAAATTTTGCATTGGATTTTCTAGAAGAGCAAAATTATCCATCTTACTAAATACAACAAACAACACCACACAATGTGCAGTACAGACACAAAAATTCTCAGTATATTCAATTCCACTGTTTACATAGTACTTGATTACTCCAATTCCATTTCTTTTGTAACTCTACTACGTGGTTACTCTGGTTAGAGTTTAGTTCAGGATTCACTAGAGTTGGTGCTAGTCTATGTCTCTGAAAACACATCCAACAGTCCCTTTTCTGGAAAGTTTTCTACTTAAGCATGAAGGATATCTATTCTAGGACTGTGAAGGCATTTCCACATAAAAGTGGGGGGGTTTTTGAGGGGTGGGTGAGTAAAGCTTTGCAAAAGCAGAACACATTTTTATTAGGAAGTTACATTAGTCCATTCTTCATTACTACCACTGCAAATACCAGCAAAACAATCAAATAGCTTTGATGTGATTGTGTAATATTGATAAATCCTGGTATTTTTTCTCCTTTTCCCCCACTCTCATCCTTCTTCCCCCCAAAAATTATCATAGGTCAGGATAACAGTTCTTTAGCACAAGCATACATTGTACTTTAGTTCACATTATTTGCAACTCAGTACTTGATTTGAAGATCATTAAAATAGTTCTTGTCCTGTGAACACACATGAACAAAAGCACAAAGTCAGTAATTGCATTTTACATCATATGTCTGAGAATACGCTTTTAATAAAAATATATTTAGTATGACAGCTCCTGAGGTCAAGAAGGGATTGCCATAGAGTGCAACTGCACAACAGTTTCAGGCAACTGGAAACTACTTGGCAGTACTCTCACATGTGTGCAACAAGCATATGTTACAAGGGTAAATTTAGTGGAACAGTACAGCTTCAGCAGCACCTAGAGAATTCCAATAGAAAGTATAGTTTGGAAATCCCTTGAGCTGCTTGGGTGAAGTTAAAGAGTTCCAGTGCAGTGTTTCTGGCACCATTCTGTATGAACTCACATATTTAGAGTGCTGTGTAAACAGGATCAGCATCACCACAATGGGGGCCTCAAAAAAGATGCAGTGCCAGCGTCTTTATGCCTTTGGGCCTCTGCCTTGTGCTCTTTCCCAAGTACCCCTGATGCCCTTTGCATTTAAGGCAGAACTGACAGGTTAAAGCCAAGGAAATCTTTCAAGAGGTGATACATTTGTAGAGCCTTCACAGCAAGAGATGAACAGGTAATCCAAGTAATCCACAAACAGGAGCCCTTAGGTGCATGAATACCTCTGTATATAATACCATACTCAAGTCACCAAGTTATTGTTATAACACAATTATAATGTGGTGTAATAAAAAACAGCAACCACTTGAGTTCTGTGGAGCATATTCAGTTAGGGTGATCTTATGTCTATTTTGTTTGGTTTATTAATGAGTCTATTCATAACCTATGTGAATAGCAAGAAGCAATTGTTAATAATGTAGGTTAATTGGATACTACTTTTAGCCAAATAGCCTTTGCAAAAGATTGCAGTTAACCCTCTGTCTCCAAAAAGTGTGACGTGGCAGAATTATTCAGTGAGTTCAGAGAAATAAGTAATCGAGTTACTGAATTTCTTCAAAGGATCTAAAATTTTAGTAATTTAAATTAAGACTGATGAATAAAACTGCAAATGTTGAGAAAATTAATTTCTTACACAAAGAATAAATGATAATGAGTCAGAATGATCTGTTGGATTTCTGTATAGATGTAAATGAAAATATATTTAAATGAAAATTTTAATGTAATTTCTGTGAAAAATTAGCTGAGTTTAAAATTACATGCAATGTGAATACAAACAGATTGAAGGGCAAACTCAGAACAATTTACTTGCATTGGTAATCTCTCATAACATTTTACATTCTCACTTTTTTTCAACTTTCATGTCTTTTGCTATGAACTTTGCAGAATATAGCAGCTGTGTGCTCATAAATAATTACTAGGGAGAAAAGAGCAAAGTAATCTGAGTCTTTATGCAGTTCATCTATTTCTTCTTTCGGCATTAGTTCTCCATGGAGAAGTGGAAAATAAAAACCTGTTTAAAAAAAAATAAATCAATATTATGCACACCTAGACTTCTTGAAGAAATGCAGCATGCAGCTGACTTGACTCAAGATGAAGGGATGATATTAAAAATCTTCAGTAGCCATGAGTCCAGTAAGAGCTGATCAACCCACAGAATGACCCAGGCATGGGCAGCACCAGTGCAAAATGAACTATAAATTGTTCCTTAAAACTTAACTATGTTCAGTGCTGTCCTCTCTAGCTAGGAAAGAAAATATGTGTAAATGTGCCATTAGTTCAGTTGTGTTTTTATATAATTCAAGACAGATTCTTACTGGCAGGATTTTATTCTGAAGTGTAACCAACTGAAAGAGCTACAGGATGCACCAAAACACAGTCAAAATAATATTTACTGATGTTTAAAAAAAAAAAAAAATTAAAATCTGTCCCTCCAGTGCAATTGAAGACATATCCTAGAATCTTGACTAACTATAAAGACTGAAACAGGAACTGACTCAGAAGGACATAGGAAATTCTAGCAAAACACCTGCATTTAACCTTAAACCTAAAATAACAGTGTGTGAAATGTAAACATGAACTTCAAATTCGACTCTCAGCATGGTGGCTCCCATAAAATGCACCATCAGAAGCAACCAGGCTTTTATCCATGTACCTACATGGACACATGTAGGTATGGACACAAATTCAGTACCAAGATTATGACTCAGCAAGTTCCAAAGAGTCTCTTTTTGATGAAACTTTTAGATATATTTCTTCCTCTTGTAATAAAGGGAAGCTAAAGATCATTTTATTTTTCTCTAATTTATATATATATATTGATTAGTGAAACAAAAGCACAGCAAAACAAACGATATCCACATGATTAGCTGAATGAGATTGTTCATTTGATGAGCACAAATCAATACAGGGGTCAGGAAGCAAATGTTAATTCTGCTTTATATGCTTGTCTGAACTTGCTCCACACTGTTATAGAGTCTTAAAACACTCCAAGAGATAAGGCTATACATTTCCCCTAAGGCAGTTTGAAGCTGACCCACTTCTGGGATAAGGAAATTCAGGTCTATTTTGTTTCAAGGTTTTCTTAATCCGTATCTACGTCTTGAGACATAATGTCCAGTGCTCCACCCCGCCTTGATCTACTTTTGGTGTTTAGACCAAATTCCATGGGGCAAAGCTAGGACTCTCTCCCAGTTTTCTTTCTGGAAATGCCAGTTCTTTTGGCTTTAGAGAAGTATTCATTGAATGGGGTTTATTTATACCTCTTCTAGACTTATTTATAAAAAATCCGGGATACCACACCATCTTTATTCTCCATGGACTGTTTTCAGTTCCTTTGCTGCAGCGTTTGTGTCCAGGGTAACAACTGCCCAGGCAAAAACTGGTAAAGGGCGACAGTTGACACAGTAAGTACTAAAAAAACCCACCCAAAAATGAAAAAAAACCCAAACCCCCACCACATCCACATGCAAACACAACCAGTAACAGGCTCTCTAAAAATGGGCAAGAGCAATTATCTGTCCTGACTAATTAGTAAATTCATTGTGTAATGGTCAGGAAAAGAGGAATGCAATTGTTTCCCAGGAGGAGGATCTCTCTGAAGCCCTATTCCTTGACCATTTAAACAGCACATTAGAGAGTGAATTAGAATTGCTGTATCTTGCAATTTTAATTAGGTGCATGTTTAAGAAAAACTAATTATTTGGTAGACCCTCGATTTGCAGTCCTCTCATATGAGTGCATAACTGCCAGACAGGTTCCTAATTACATCCTATCTACTGTTCAATCTATTTCATGTCCAAAAGAGAGAGGTGAATATGTAGTTCCTTCAGAGCTGTTATCCTCCATTCTTTGTATTTCTTCTGTAAGCTTGCTGCAGTTGAAATGCTAAATAAAGCAGTTCAGCATAGCAGACCAGAGTAGATCATTGTGCTTCCCTGCTTTAAATTTTTTGTTCTTTTCCAGGCACCTTATGTCACTTTTGACAGTGGTTCTTACTATTTTGCTTGAATAACCAAGGAGGACTCCTGCTGTGCTGCAAAAAAGAAGTGTTAATAAGTCTACCTCTATAACATTTTTTACTGTTGGTCACTGGAAAACTGACAGAGTAATTGGAGCTAGGAGTGACATTTTTACAGTGAAAGAAGTCAAATGCTACAAACACTGAGTAATTTCTTCCAGGCTTTGGTTTTACTCTGAAATACGCAAGATAATTTCTCTTAACTATAGTATTTTAAAGCCAGAAATGAATGATAATATCTATAATGTGCAGACACACACTGTAATTTAACTGGTCTTTAGTACAATGAATCTCTAGTGTGAAATTTTCCCTGCTAATGATCAGCATAAGAGATGGCTTCTAATGTAATTATGAATCCAAGTCTTGCCATCTATGGGCAACTGAGTAACAAGATGATATCATTAGACTTCTCATTTCATTCACTCATACCTATAGGGAAAAAGCAACCATTATTATAAGCAACTCACTTTTTCTACCACCAGAAGGGACCCTAGCACACATTGAATTACATATTATAGGCTCTACATTCTCCTGGGTAAGTAAATAAACTGTTCCAGCACTGGCAGTTTCTCTTTTAAATGGGTTTTTATTTTGAATGACATTAAAGGAAAATAAGGCAGTCTAGATAAGGAAAAGAACCTTTCCTGATGCCAGAAGCAAGCAAGCCTTTCAGCCCCTTTGGAGAGTTCCTCCCTTTGAAGTGCCAACTCTCCCCCCATCAGTGACCTGAGGGTTTCACCACCAGGGCCCTTTCCAGCCCTGGGCTGTTTCACCAAGGTCTGGGAGCTGGCTCCATCCCATAGGGTTTGGCAGGAGAGCTTGAGCAGCTGCTTTCCAGAGCCTCCAAGGTCCCCAGAGATGCTGTGGGATGATTCCCCACCTTACCTGACCCAGTAACCTGGTGGCAAAGGTGGTAAATCTTTCCTGCCAGCAGGAATGCACACTCCCTTGGGGTGGGCCCTGGGTTGATAAAAGTCTATGAAGGACTCAAACAGAATCATCAGCTATTGATTGTTAGATAATCCCATTTTCAGCAGCAGAAAGTCTGTCAAAAAAGCGGGGCTTCTCTAAAGGATTTCAGATGTTCACTCTATAGACAAGCACCCCTTCCCTGTTGGGTGGAAGGTGTATGTTTTTTCCCTTGGAAGGAACCTAGAAGGGGTGGTGTTTTTCCTGTCCACACCCTCTTCCCAGGGAGCCACTGCCAGTCCCAGACCAGAAGTTTCTGCACAGGTCAGACATCTCCAGGACAGACAGGTTAAAGAGCCAACAGCTCTACAAGGTGGGCAGTGTTGGCACATGTGTGTGTTTTGGAAATCAAAGGGAGTGTACTAGGAAAATAAACACTGTCTACTCAATCTTGTTCTATACCACGTGTCAAGACTGCAGTTTAAAAACCCCAAAACCACAAAGTATGTATATACGAGAGGTATACACCAGAAATATTGTGCCTACTTCAACAGACTGAAGAGTGTTGGTTAGTCCCTCTGCTTGAAAATCCCTGTGTGACAGAGGTCAGTCCTGTGATGGCATTTCATCACCCCTATGATGACATTTCATGACACTAAAAAGCACTTCTAAAAAAAAAAATCTTTAATTTTTTTTTTTTAAGTCTTCATAACCATACTTCTGTGTTCCCTAAGAGAACAACTAATCTTCTTAGCAGCTAATACCTCACACCTAGAAGGTTCCCTACAACACCTTTAATAAGATTCACCTGAAAGTGAGAGTAGCTTCCTCTAACAGAGATGGTATTATAAAGGTCTGCTTGAGCGACTGTGCAGGGGGAGTTTTGGATTAAAGGTTCTTTAACACATAACAGCTAAAAGAAGAATGTTATTAAAGAGGAGCCAGAAGCTGGATGGATATGTTCTTACCTGTTAACATTCTTATCCCAAAGTAAAATTAATCTTAAAGGTTAACTCTAAAGATCTGGTGGTTGTTTTTTGGGGGAGAGTTGTTTTTTGTTGATTTTGGGGGTGCCTTTTTCCCCATCAGAACATTGGGATTGGTATTTTGCATATTCTTTTTCTTAAGAGCAGCTGGACTGAGCAAGTCACTCACTGCTGATTCAATAGAACAGTCCTAATTGCTCACTGTTCAGATGGAAAATATGTGTTAGTGTTTCTCTTTTTTTTTTTTTGTCCAGTTTTTTCAGTTTTCACAGAGGACAAAATTTGAGATGTATATTCTTCTAGACTGTCTCCCTGAATCCAACATTTCTAAATCATAAACTGAGTAAATACAGAAGGATCTTCAGATGACTTTTAGTGAACTAAATGTCAGATAATTCTGGTGGATGACTGTTTAATCTTTTCTGTAGAATCTCCAGTGATGTAGACTGTCACCTTGTCAGGCTGTTTATCCTCAACCTTATAGTCAGCACTTTTTTTTTCCTGTCATCTAATCGACATCTTCTTTGCTGCAAATTAAGTTTGTTAGTTCCTGTCCTATCCTTTGGAAGTCCATTGCCTTTGAACTTGTAGCAACCATGGTTGCTATAATTGAAGACTATTATTACAATTTTTTTTGTGCACTGTCCTCTAAATTAGCAACTCCAGGTCTTTCTATCTTTCTTTAAACTTTTTTCCAGGACCTCTGATCCACTTTCTTTGTCTGTTCAGAATTCTTTAAAAGGTCACAAATAACCCAAACACAATACTTCAGCTGCAGCCTTATTAAAATGGAAATACTTTGCACTTTACACACGCTATAGACAGTAAGATTTGGGGTTTTTTGCAAGCAACATGACCCTGTTGATTACTACTCAGTCTGTGATTCAGCTTATTCATTCTATCTCTTTTTATATTTAAAGATCCTTCACTTTGTACATGTTCTTAATTAATTTTTTTGTATTGTTTACAGACAGTTTATGCAGTTCATGACTGGACCTCATGTATAGAAAAATTGCCTGGAAAGTGAACATGTAAGCTGACCACCCTGTAGCTGAAAAGGGGAGTGCTGGACAAGTGACGTGCTTGAAACCTCACAAAGTCAAGCTGCTGGGAACAGGATGCTTAATTTAATAGAATATTGTTATCTCTGGGTGACTTCTACATACAGTCAAGTTTGAAAAACAGAAGGTACCATTGGTGCACAAAGTAACCACAATTTATATAGTTCTCTATTAAACTAAGGGAAGAATGCTGTAAGCATTAACGCCACCAGCATATGAGTTTTCGTATTCAAAACATTCATTTGGCCTCCCATATATAAATTTACTGAGGATAAAGATATTTTACCCCAGTACCATGAGGCTAAATAAGGAAATAAACAGAGTCAGTTCACCCTAGTAAGTTCTGGTTTTACACAAAGAATAAACCCTTTCATGTTTATAGCACTGAATGATTGATGCTCCCAAAATCTGTTTTAATATCCTCCTTGAAGCATCTTTCTGTTATTTAATTCTTTATTTTATTTCAGCATCTAGGCGCATGTAATCTGATCCCTTTCCACCAGTACTTGAAAAATAAATGTAGATCTATTAAAAAGTGGTTAATTTAAAATAAATTGCACACTTTAATAAAGAATGCTCTGGCACTATGCTTTTACATTGAATGAGATGAGGTGACTCAAATACTGAAGCCGGTATCACAGACAGAAGGCAGCAGCATTCAGCTTGTAATATGTTAAATAAAAATATTCTAGGTCTACTGACTGAGACATACTGAGTTCCTGCAGATGAAGCCTCATGCTGTAGTGAAGCATGAAGGATTTGCAGGACAGTGTTGGGATTTGAACACATTTGAAAGGAAAGAGCACAGTCAGTGTTACAGAGCTGATACAATAACGATGGTGTGTGGTGTGTATACCCCAAACTTGAGCCTCTGGGGTTTTGGCATGTGAATTGAATGGTTTCAGTGAACATTTCCATCACTAGGAAACGAGGATAACAAGATATCCAACAGAATTAGAATCATGCCATCACAAGAGTAATTGTCCTAGGGCTGAGAAATATTCTAGGAAGATTTTTATTAAAATTTATATAAATTTCTCAAAACAAACAAACAAAAAGGAAGCAATGTTGCCTTTTTTTTTTTTTTTTTAATTGTTTTATCAAAGCCCCTTCAACCAGTGCCTTATTTGATTTGCTTCCAGTGGTGGCCCATTCTCCAGTGCCTCACTGCCCTCACAGTGAAGAATCTCTTCCTAATATGTAATCTAAAATGAAATACTATTAATAACTCCTTGCTGGTGACACATTTTTCATGTTAAATTCATCATTTAGCAACACTATGGTGGTGTAAGCTGTAGTAAAACTGGTTAATAATCTTCCTACCTAAAGAGTAAGCACCACACCCCATTAACACATTATAAGAAATGAAAACACCACAAAACATCTTGAGAGAAAGCTCTGAAATTGCTAATAATTCTTTTGAGTAGTGAACCCCTAGTTCAGAAGCTTTCTAAGACATCCTGGATTAAACAATTATAGATGGACTTTGTCAATTGGAAGGACTGCCACAAATATATATAACCAAAATTAGCTATTTTGTTTGTTATATTTCAACTGTTTTAGGAGGAACCAAGAGAATCGCTGAGATAGAAAGTAATTAATGTAAATAATGCATGGGAAACTTTTACGCTGGTGATTTCAATTGAAGATATGTGATTAGCCTTTCACTCCTCAGCTGGCAGTTTTAGGTCAATGGCCTAGTCTAGCATGAATAAAATCAGCGAATGAAAAATGACAATCATGAAGCAAAAATTAAAGAAAGGCGATTTGGAAAAGGAACTTTTGCTGCATCAAGTAAAGAAGATTAAATTTAATACCTCATTTAATGTCACCATTAATTTGTCATTGCGCTGGGTCAATATGTGCAGAGGTAAATGGAGACTAAGCGGACACTGAGGGCAATGGGGCTTATGTGCATTCCCTTCATTTAGAACGTTTGACTTGGTAAAGATTGAACAGACAAAAAAAAATTTTTCCTGCCCTTTGTGGTACCCTTGATGTCTGGGGTCCTCCCTAAAATAACTGAGTAATCACAGGTTATGACATCAGGCTCAGAAGCACAACTCTTGGAAAAGCATCACCTTAGTACAGAGAAACCCTATTGCTAGTGGTTTCCAGGTTCTGGCAGAGCTGAGGAAGTGGAGCAACCCTCCAGGTGATATATTAAGCAAAAAACCAGAAATAGCTTTTCATTTTCAATGACTTAATGTGGTCTTAGTTTTTATTTTGACTTAACTCCCTGCAACTCTATGTGTTCCATCTATAGATGGATATAAACACAGACATACAGATATGTATAGACACAAATATCCCCACTTATGAATAAAATTTAAAAAGCACATTTGCCCACTCAAATTCAGGCCCATCTTTAGATCACAATGTCTTAAGTGTGTGCACAAAAATGATTTCTAGAACAGGGCCATGCTGTGCCTTCCAACCTAAACCATTAAATGATTCTGATTCTATGCTACCTTAGGCTGTAGGTGTTGCTGAGTAGTTTCCAGTGTTATTAACAGTATTTGTAGTAATTATTTACAGTAAAAACTAATCTCTTCCTATATCTTTAGAATAGTGTAATATAATTAGTTCCTGAAAATGCAAACATGGGTCTTATTTTCCATTGCTTTTCATAGGGAATAGCTATTTGAAGTTATTATTTAGTTGTAGAGAGTAGTTTCCCTGAGGAAGAGGAAAACCTCGGCTTAATGGCCTGGGAAACCCCTTTCTAAGTACAGTAAGCAAGAGGCTTACTCACGTGCTCCCTCTAGCAAATTGTTGCTAGAAAGTTTCTAGTTCTTTGTGTTACCATAGGTTGATTTTTGGTGCAGAAATTTTAATATTCCTAATAGTTCTCCCNACAGTAAGCAAGAGGCTTACTCACGTGCTCCCTCTAGCAAATTGTTGCTAGAAAGTTTCTAGTTCTTTGTGTTACCATAGG
>VXBB01006895.1:1823-152524 GCA_013399915.1 Illadopsis cleaveri
GAAGGGGGGGTTTTTTTGGCCCCCCAATTTTTTTTTTTTTTTTTTTTTTTTTTTTTTTTTTTTTTTTTTTTTTTTTTTTTGTGAAACTGGGCTTACTTCAGATTTTCTCGTATCTAGGTGACCTTTTGGTTGCAGGGATACCAGGTACCATCTGATTTTTTTATTTTTGCTGCGGAGGGCTATGTTTGCTGATATGTTTGGGGTGAAATAAACAACTCGCGGTGTCTCGGTAGCTCTTCGGGATGGGAGTCTGGATAAGCTGCTGTGCTCACAATGTCTCTTGCTTTGTAAAGTGTCAGATAGAGATGATCTTGGTTCTGATAAATAACACTGCCGTGCTTTAGTTGTGGATGTCCGTGGATGTTTTAGCCCGCAGTCAGATTTGTTTAGTGAAAGTTAGTAAAAAGGCATGTATGTGCACTAGGTGAAGTGTATTCTGTGGATAGATGTGCTAGTCAAGTTGTAATAAGTTCTGCCTAAAAGAACAAAACCAAACCCTAATGCTACCAGTGACTCCTGAGATTATTGATTCAGTTCTGGTATCCACCGAGGCACTTGGAGGTGGCAGAAACCAGCAGTCCCAAAAAATCTATTTGCTGCTGCATTCTCCCTAATTTATATCTGTCATTTTAAACTGAACTTGTATCAGGCCACAAATAATCTCTGCTGCTTTTTTATCCTCTCAGATATATTTACTAGCCTATGCAAGTGCAGGATCAGGGCATTTTCTAATTTCTTTTCCTTTGCGTGACCCAGATTTTTATGCGCTGAAGTTTTAGAGTACGCTTGCCTATTGATTATATATGAAGTTTGATTTTACTGCTGTGGGAGAAGTTGCTGCAAAGCTCAAACACTGGTGTAATGTTAGGCCTGTAACAGAGATTTCCTGGTATGCAATGGTTCTGCTAGTGTTTCTGAGAGTTAATTTTAACTTATATCCTAATTTTAAGCCTTAACTAAGTTTCCTGGTTTTCAGAAATGCGGGTCACTCACAGCTGCAATTGATTTCTCTAGGAATTAGGCTTGCTCAGCACTTAAATCAAGGGTAGGTGATTATCTGGGAGTGACTTTTTGTGGAATTAGGCACTTCTGTCTGAAAATTTTAGACTATAGGAATGTGATTTGATATACATGATGATGTGAGACACATAATTCTAGGTTCTAATAAAATTTGTCCTTGAGGGAAACGTAGGCATTGGGCTATAGTTCCATTTAAGTAAGGGCAAAGAAGTATTCAAGTTGTTCAGTTTAAGGTTTTTTGTTTTGTTTTTATGATTTTGCTCAAAATAGCGTAGTAGTGTTAAGTAAAGGGATTGAATACTATATTAAATATTGGAAAATTAATACATTCTGAAAGGAAAAATGTTTGCATAATATTGATACTGTAACTGTTGGCACTTGTGTTTCTGCAGTTCTAATGATACTATGAGCCAAATCCTTAAAAAATTAGAAATTGTTGTTACTTACATGTGGTTTTCAGATTATTGGAGACTAGGTCATGCATTTTGCTCCTTACCTTGAGAAAGCTCCATTTGGGATGGGAGGAGTGGTTTTAGGATCCATTTTAGAACAAGGTTTACTTTTCTTTACATATTCCTCTTGCTGGCTGCCATGGAAGTTTGCAGAATTGGCAGAGTTGTGGATCCCTTTAATAGCCATGTGTTCCCACCTCGTCTGGTCCCCTTCCTCTGTGGCAGCAATGTTTCCTACAGATCTTCTGTCCTGCTTCTCTCCCCACACCTTCATGTCTGCTTGGGAGGTTGTACAAGACGTTTGTATAGCTGGGAAGGGGCAAGTCAGCTCCCAGCCCCTCAGAACCACTGGTTCCTTCCAAAGCATCCTGTGTTATGCTGGATGGTGAGGATGATGAAGAGAAACCCCCTTAAAACAGCAGTTTCCCTTGCTTTGTTGTCCCTGTAATATGGCATTGGAAGGTTCTTGGAGGAGCAGAGCTGTAATGAGCAATTTCCACAGTTTGCATCCTGCCTGCCACCAGCATGTCCTTTCAGGACCTCTCTGGATCCCCTCCTTCTTTACTCCCCCTTCCCTTTTCTTAGGGGAGGGACAGCCCCTGGTACAGCTGGCACTGACCATGAGGCTGTGGCCACTGAAGGTGGGTGGTTGTGCTGACATTGCCAAGCCATTCCTTTTGGGGCAGGGCTGGGAGCAATAATTTGGGTGTTTCCTAACTGCTGAGCTGTTTTCTCCCTGAACCCATAAGGCTGTCATATCCATGATACCTTTTCCCTTGGTTTGATTGAAATTGGACAAATGTTTGAGAGATGATGGATAGGGCAGGGAAATGGGACTGGCAGGCAGAGAGAGAGTGAGGAGGATAGACAGAGAAAGCGGATACGCCTTGTTTCCTTAGGAAATTAGGAAATTTCCTTAGGAAGTCACACTGTCCTGTCATTAATTTTACTTTTTTATATATGTCTTTGCTAGTTATGGAGACAAAAGGATACCACAGCTACCCAGAAGGCTTAGATATGGAGAGACGGTGGGGTCAAGTTTCTCAGTCTGTGGAGTATTCTTCCATAGGTGCTGGAGAGCAGACTGATGACAGTAACTACATGGAGATTGTAAACGTAAGCTGCACCTCCGGCACTTTCGCAAACAGCAGCGCTCAAGGAAACAGCAAAGAAAAACCTGAGCTACTCTCCTGCCTGCAGCAAGACAACAGCCAGCCTGGTCTTCTGCCCTCTGACATCAAAACCGAAGCAGAGTCCAAGGAGCTGTCGGCAGCGGTGGCCGAATCCATGGGTTTGTATATGGATTCGATACGAGACGCCGATTACCACTACGATCAGCAGAACCAGGCGAGCCCAGGAAAGGTCTACCAGAACATGGAGCAACTGGTGAAGCTCTACAAGGAGAACGGCCATTGCTCCTCTCCCCTCCACAGTGCCAGCAGGCCCTTGAGGTCTTTGATGTCGGACTCTGGGGGTGCTGTGAACGGCGGTGCCATGCACACGATTGTCAAAAGCCCCATCATGTGTCAAGAGAAAAGCCCCTCAGGCTGCAGCCCTCAGAACATGGCCTCCTCAGTATGTAGTCCTGCGGGAGTGAACTCCGTGTCCTCAACTACGGCTAACTTTGGGAACTTTGCCATGCACAGCCCCATCGGGCAGGGCACCCCTCTGTCACGCTCGCCCAACGTCGAGAGCCGGGGCTCCATGCTGCACAGCCCCGCGCACGTCAGCAACGTCGGCTCTCCGCTTTCCAGCCCTATCAGTAGCATGAAGTCGCCGATTTCCAGCCCTCCCAGCCACTGCAGCGTGAAATCTCCGGTCTCGAGCCCCAACAATATCACTATGCGATCTTCTGTGTCCAGCCCTGCAAACCTGAACTCCAGGAGCTCCATTGCCAGCCCTTCCAATGCCAATAATAGGTCCACGCGCTCTAGTCCAGCGGTTAGCACTGTGGGATCATCCATCTGTAGCCCTGTAAACAACTCCATAGGGTTCCCGCCTTCCGGCACGCCAGTGGGGCCTAGCAGAAGCCAAGATACTGTTTCTAGTCCAGAAGCAAAAGACAAGGGTGCTCAAGAACTCACGTTTCCTAAGATGGAGGAAATGGAGAACGCCATCTCCAACAGCAGCCAGATGAACCTTGTTCAGTTCATAAAGCCCGAGCCAGATGGGTCCTTCGGCA
Organism: Illadopsis cleaveri; assembly: GCA_013399915.1. NCBI lineage: Eukaryota > Metazoa > Chordata > Aves > Passeriformes > Timaliidae > Illadopsis > Illadopsis cleaveri. The sequence continues at coordinate 5,478 of VXBB01006895.1, forward strand.
GCGCCTGCATCGGCGACAGCAACAGCAGCAAAATAAACACCGATTCCCCCTTTTCAGTACCAGTGAAGCAAGAGTCGGCCAAACATCCTTGTTCTGGTGCCTCCTTTAAAGGGAATCAAACAGTAAATCCTTTCCCATTTACAGATGGCTCATATTTTTCTTTTATGGATGACAAAGACTATTACTCTCTTTCTGGGATTTTAGGACCACCTGTTTCTTCATTCGATGGAAATTGTGAAGGTAGCGGTTTTCCAAATCCAGGCCTACGTGTGGGGATTAAGCAGGAGCCTGATGATGGCAGCTATTACCAAGAAAACAGTATACCATCCTCTGCCATTGTGGGTGTAAATTCAGGTGGACAGTCATTTCACTACAGGATCGGTGCCCAGGGCACGATATCCTTGTCGCGGCCGGTTGCTCGAGAGCAGACATTTCAGCACCTGAGCTCCTTCCCTGCTGTCAGCACACTCGTGGAGACCTGGAAGTCGCATTCAGAGTTGGCATCCAGAAGAAGTGATGGGTATCCAGTTCTAGAGTACATTCCAGAAAATGTATCCAGGTGAGCTGGCAAATTGCTACCTTTTTTTTTTTTGTCTCCCTATTTTTTTCCTTTCTTCCCCTCCATTAAACAAACAAGGTGCAAATTCAAATGAGGAGCAGGGTGGTATATCTCAGTCTGATGCATAATTCTTTGTTTGAAATTCAGTTACTATTAGATTGGTTGCTGTCTTGCTGTATTTTACTCTGCCTTTAATAAAAACAAAGTGCTGGCTTTAATATTTAAGAACATGTTATATTCTGTTGTTATTAGGTCTGAAGGTATAGCTTTAGTATGTTTATGAGCTTTTACTACTACAAATGTTGTTTTTCCCATAATGAGAGCTTAGTAAAATTGCCCTCTTGTGTCCTATAATGGTTATTCTTTCTTAGCTAGTGCTTGAATGTGTGGTACCTCAGATGAAATGTTGAGATGAGGATAAGAAAATGATAGTGTCAGGAATCTGTTTTTGTGAAGAAGCATGGTTCTGTGTTTGCACTGTACTTGAACTGGTTAAGTTTAAAAAAATAAACGTTACAAGCCTGTGGCAACATATTATTTCTGTATTTTAGCTGTAGGAACATTTGGTTTATATATATAGAAAAATGCCTCCAGAAGGAGGAGGGCTGTTAAAACTTGATGCATTTGAAAGGGAGAAATGGATAAACTGATCCCCTCACTTTTGGTGGAAGAGAAATGAGCAAGTGTCGTCTGAATTTGTGTTTCTTGGCTGATTTGTGGCAGCACGTCCTTCTTCAAGCAGGTGTCCTTGTATCTCGTGAGGGATGCCTGCTTTCCTAAACCATCTAGTTTCAGGGTGAATAGCACAAGTTCTGAAGCTCCTCTGACAGCATGACTGAGTTCAAATGGTTGCATAGCATACCCATGTACCCAGCAGGCTCACCAGGGGTTTGTGCCAAAGCTCAAATAGCCAGTAACAGATTGGCATTTACCTTTCTCAAGTGGTTTTTTTTGCTCATCACGAGCTACGCAGCTGCCCTTGGTGAATGAAGCATCTGCCTTATTCTTGGAGTGGGGTGAGGAGGATGCGTGGTGTTTTTCCATATTTGTATGATACTACAGATTTCTGAAAATAGCGTTGCGGTGAAAAACATAATATCTAAAATAATGGTGCTTTTCAGGAGGGAAATCAGCCTATCTACCTGTAAGGAGAAAAAAAAACCACTTTACCTGTTTTCATTTTATTCTCAGTTCTGTCCAGCACTGCTACAATCTCTCTATCATTTTGTAGGCCATACTTCACTTTTTCTGTGGCTATTTCCATTATGGTCTAGAAAAAAACTTGCACTTTTTAATATATTCAACTTGAAAGGGCTATATCCTGTCATCATGCTGAACTTTGCATGTAGGTGGATATTTGTTATCATCCAGTCTTGTCTTTAATGTGCTTTCTTGGCTTAAGGAAGATGGAATCACTGTTTTCTAGTTTACCTGATGAAATTTTCATAAATTGCATTATTTATGTAGTGAGAAAAGTTCACCAGAAGACTGATGGCATGCCTGGATACCAAGACCCAATATTTTACTGCCTTTATGGTTGAGCACTGTGGCTTGGACAGGTAGCTCCTGCCAGCTGTGAGAGCTCTTGTGTCCTATAATGCTGTGACTGAATGCTTAGTCAAGGCTGTCATCCATTGCAGGTGCAGGCACAATAAACAAGGAAATAATGCAGGAAGGAGCATGGTTGCCATCAATAGTTGTGTTTGGAGTGACAGTTTCTCATAAGGCCTTTAAAAGAGTCTTCTGATCTGACATTAGTCCACGGTAGCTCTGGATCAGTAAATGTAATCAGATTTGATGATGTCAGTGCTGGGTGCACTTTCCTGCCTTTGTTCTCTAAGCTGGTATCTCTGTAGGATGTGCAGGTGAGTGTAGCTGCCACTTTGCAGGATTGAAATCCTGAAATGTTTAGTGCTCAGAGCTGTTACGTGTGGAATTGTGTCCAGGTGATGGAGATCTGCGGGGTTGCAACACTCCAGGCATCCTGATCTGTACTCCAGATTAGGACATGTGTCATCATTTCAAATCTCAGAACTCAACCCCATTATTTAACTAAATGTTGCTCTTAATCTGGCTGGTGGTGGGTCTATGCCAACAGCGCAGCCAGGGACCTGTGCAAAGCCCTTAAAATTTTCAAGGTAAATTTATGTCGAGATCATTTTAGCAGTCCAGATTTGGGTGCAGAGGTGCCTGCTGAGATATTTGTCTGCTGGTGAGACAAGTCATAAAGACTCCACATAAAATGTCACACATGTAAAAGCTCAGCCTTGCTGCTGAACCTCAGACTGATCTTTTTTTTTTCCTTTTCATTTCTGTGCTGTCTTGCAGCTAGAACAGAGGAAATCCTGCTCAAATTAGTTGGTGTTCTGAGGTGTTGTAATAAAACACATAGCTTAAAACCATGCCAGACCCAGCATCCCAGGATTGGTTTCAGCTGTCCCATATCCATGTGGTATAGGGATTGCAAAATACCTCTTCCTTCATGTCATCGGGACAGCAGCATCACACCTCTGTCCTCTACGTCTAAACCAGATCCTTGCTATTTACAATCAGGTTTTTTTTCTGATGTGTCAATCCTTTCAGGCATCGCATGTTTTGTGGACTTTTAAAGCATGTGATTAACCCTTTGAAGTTTGCAATATTTTGAAGTTTCTAGTATTCTGAGCCTTCATCTTTTTTTTTTTTTTTCAGGGGTATGTAGCTTGCAATATAAATGGCTGCAAGCAAAGAATAAGGTGAAGGGAAAAAATAGGCTACGTGGTTCTCTAAAGCCAGTAGATGACCAGCATGCAATATGTCTCGTTTTAGCTGCATTATTTTCTGAACCCTGATGTCATGCTCTTTCTGAGCTGCCTCAGACTTGCAGCTTGCATGTTGAAAAGGAGTGGGTGGCCAAAAGAAGATGACTTTGACTTTTCATATTGGTAATGAATCTTTAGAGTATAGCTGTAATTTTTTTTTTTTTCATATTAGAGTGACCCCTTTCTTGAATCAGTTATACTTGGTGGTAGTGTCTAATAACCATAGTTGAGGCATTTAAAGTGCCTTGCTACCTTGTTGACTGTGCCATTCACCCACTGCCAACTAGAACATTTTTCTTTTTCTCCTTTAGTTACTTTTATTAGATGTGCACAGTTATGGTTCTTTTTAAGTTAGTTGGTGGTAACTTTTTTATAACATTGCAGCTTGTGGTGTTTGGGGAATGAGAGCCTCTTAAGCAAAACCAAATTCGCTTATTCCCTTAAAAATATTTTTCTTCTGCTAATATGCATGCAGAACATGTCTTTGTTTTTGAAAGATTTTACATTTGTAATTTTTAATAAAGAGTGAATCATACTTGTCTGTCTGTGTGTGTAGATTCCTCCCTCCACAAATGACATTTCTAAGAAATACTGGTTTCTAAACTAAGTAATAGCTAAGTGGGCTTGATAAAGAAGGTATGTGCAATTATGTGATGTCATTGATGAAAACCTACACGAAGAATCCAGATAAGATTTCACTTCAAGGTGATCAGTGCTCGTCTGAATTGGGGTGCTAGCCTAAGCCCCATGATCATGCCAATTATGTGATTTTCAAAATGGCCTACGAAAATGTCATAGTTGCTTAAAACAACCGTAAAAATTGAGGAGGATGACCTTTCTGCTGCATTAGCTCTTACCTAAAGCTTCTTCTGTAAATGTGCCTTTTCCCTCTAGTTTTGATATTAACTCATGTATGTACACATGGGTACTCTCTTTTTGCAGTGCTTGTGGTGGAAACAGGGGGCTGATACTCCCACTGTCATTTTTTCCTGGCAATTCCACTGGTGTAATCCGGTGTGGGAAGAATTCACAAAGTTTGATATGCTGCTATTCAGAAAGTTTAGTATTTTAAGATGGATTGCATATGTTTATCTATAATCGTGTTTCAAGAAATTTTTGATCAGACATTGATAGTATTTTAGGGATGACTTATACCTATCTGTTTCTGAGCCATTCACATGTGTCAGTATTTATTTCTTAGATGCTACGTGAAAGAGCCTCCTCAAAAAAGCCATCCCACCCGACCCAGAACCAGAAAGCAACCTAACGACATGATCTTGATTTACCTGTAGCCTTTACTGGCTTGAATTGATTCTGGTTAAAATCTGATTTCAGACTATTGCAAGTATTTTTGTAAATAAACTTTTATGTTAAATATTATCTAGAATAGTCACTTATCAGAATTATACCTGCCAGAAAGATAAAGGTCTGGTAAATATTATTTTTAGAATTTATGAATGGCCTTGACCTCTGTTTGCTGACGGACTTTATGAGAAAAGGACTCTACTGTTAAAATATTCTTATGCTTGGCAGGACTGTATTTCACTTTATCTTCCCAAAAGTTTACTGTGCAAACCTTTTTCAGAAATGATTCTCTAGTACCATGGACCGTAGCCTCAAATCTATATTTTTCCTTTATTTCAATTTGAGCAGGTATACTTGTTTTTGTAGGTTCTTGTATAATTTTGTGTCTTTTTTTTTTTAATGCAGCTTTGGGTATAGTCTTGACACAGCTGAGACCTCTGCATATTCTTTATTTCTTGCTAAAGAAATTAGAAGTCTGTATTAATATGTCAGCCCAGGATGAAAGGTTCCCTTGGGCATACCAGCATGCATTGAACAATCTTTTACTTTCTACAGCTTTCTTTGTTGTTATTTTGGTGAGGGTGCTGGGTTTTTGTATTGCTCTTTATTGAGAAGTTCAAAGTCGGTATAAAGTATTTTCCCTTAAAATGTGAATGCAAATAATGCCTTATTTTCCCTTAAAATTATACATATCCATTGCCTCCTGAGCTGTGACATAGAGAAGTCTACATTAATGGAAAATTGTGTTCCAGAGATGGGTAGATCTTCCCCATCTGGGGAAGTAAGAGCTCTGTTGTCAAGCTGGGTGCCAGGATCTGGGGCTTGGTTGTTTCTTTGTGCAGGGGAAAATAAAGTTGTGTATTTCTGAAACATTTCAATTGCTGGTTGATACCACTAAACTTGGCTGTTGGAAATCAGTTTGCCATGTTGAATTCTGATGGTAGCTACTAGTTGTTGCCCAGTTTTTCTGTCGCTATTGGTGATATGGAATCTCACTCTGGTAATCTTGTTTTGATGGTTTTCTGAAAAACAGGAAGGTGGGGTCACCTTCAATGCGCAGATTTTAACAAGCAGAAGAAGTTTTGGTTATGCATTTTCTGACAGTATGGATCAGTCCATTTTCATGAGGACTGGAAGACAGAAAAGTATAAAAAATGTATAAAAAAGTATTCCCGTCCTGTTTTATGAGATATGGTTGCAGCAAGGCAGGCAAGCATGCACATGGATTGCTGCAGCAGATTCAGTGCTCGTGCAGTACTCCTGTTGTCTGCAGAGGGAGTAAATTGTTAAGTTGTGGTTCAATAACTTAGCCTTACTCAACCAGCACTTAACATTAATGGAGCTACAACCTGCTGTGAAGTGCTCTGCCTGGCTGAATCAGATTGCCAGGTGCTTATTGCTGCTTTGCTGATCCCAGGCTGGAGCAGTGGCTGCTGTTGGATGTCACTGGTAGCTGACCAATGTGTTATTTGCAGTGGTGAAAATACTCTGTTGGGCCGTGCCTTGTCTGCTCTGATTTTGGTTTTGTCCCTTTGGTTGGGCTTGTTGTATGTGAGAGCCAGATTGGGTTCCTGATCCAGTTCACTCTGAAGCTCTAAAGAACCAACAGGACAGTGAAACTTCGTGAGTAGTGTCGTGTGATATGGACACGAGAACAAACTGAAGGCATCGAAAGGGAAGAGAGCCTGTGAAATATCCCAAGTACTATATATCTTTCTGCTAAAAGATAATGTGTTGTTGAGCCATAATCCCAACACTGGGATTTTCAGGGTATAGTTTTAAAAGGCATTTTCCCTTTTTCAGTTGTGTGTGTTGAGTCTTTGAACAGAGTTGTAGGAGATGGAGTTAATAATGGACTTGTTTTGACCAAAACTTCTTGGAGAACAATGGAGTGCTGTGATTTGAGATTTAAGATCTCAGAGGTCAGAAAATACCACAGTTAAGGATGAATATAGAACCGTAACTTGTTCTCTGGCAAATGTGTCTTAAAATATGGCTGTCTAAGAGTGATAAAAATGGTCCAACGAGGAAACTAAAAAGAGTGTGTGAAAAACAGGTATTAAATCCATCTAAGTTTAGTAGTTTTATCAGTTTTCACATGCAGCTGGTTGCTACACAGTGCCTGGTGCTCAGCATATGAATTACTTCAGTTGCAGTCTCCTCTGAGTGAGAGATCTGTGGAGAGAGGGGAAAAAAAAAAGCAGCAGTATTTCCATTGGGTGCAATGGACCAGGTTCTCACAGTGTTATTGGGCATGTGTGAATGCACCCTAAATAGACCATGGCATGATTTGACTGCTCGCTGCCCTACTTGTGTAACCCGCAGCGGAAGGTCACGGTCTGGTGGGCCCCTCCGACAGCCCTCTCCTGCCTGAGCCACCTTGGCTTGGCTGCTGGAGGAATCAGGCTGACCTTGGAGGAAGGCACACTTTTTTGGCTTGGGCTGCAGGGGAAGGGCTCGCAGGTCAGGACGTGCCTGTTTATCCATGCCAACAGTTCCCAGTGTAGGCTGCTCCTGTACCACTGCCGGCAAGAGGAGCGGCAGCATCTCCCCCTCTCTGTGGGGCTTGTGTGGGAGGAGGCACTCCCTCCTCGGACTTGGAAATGGAATCTCTCTGCATCCATGTCTTTCCCTTCAGCGACCCCAGGATTTTGCAAAAACCTTGAGGGTTGGTTTGCTTTCAGGGCAAAATTTTCAAATAAATGGTCTCTTTAAATGCGAGGCTTTGTGACCTTTTTTGGGGTTGTGGGGGTTTTTTTTGTTTGTTTGTTTGTTTTTTGTTACTTTTGTTTTGTTTTACAGTGAAGTTTATTAATATGGTTTATCAGAGCTTAACAGTGTGTTTTCTAAAAGGAAGTGATCTGGGGGTTTCTGTTTGTCTATTTTGCTGAAATCAGTGCTGAAAGATTTAAAACACAAAAAACAACCCTCCCCCCCATCCCACCGCAATCTCCTGACACCTTCTCCCAAAACAACAGAACAAGCGCAGAAAACCAAATCCATGCTGTTCATTCTGGATTTTTAAAAAGTATAAGGAACACTGGTTGTATCTATTCAGTACCTGCTTAAGTATTTTTGCAAGATGCCATTTGCTTACTGAGTAACGTTATAGCAGAAGTTCCCACGCTGCTGGTAGATCACAAAATAACTTGAATTTTATTTCTTTATTTTAAACAGTGAATTAAGCGCCTGCAATTACATTAGAGTTTGTTGTTAGCTGGTTGCTAAATTAAATTTCTCCAAATCTGCGACCTTTAAGCTGCGTATTGGCTTCATGAACAAACTGATAGCTTAAATTTCATATCTGGAGGTAGGGTTACTTGGAGTTAATATGTGATGTTATTTTTTGAAAAGGAGAAAAAAAAAGTTAATTTTGGTTAGAACCTCTGAGCAGAAACAGAATCCAGTATTTGCAGATAATATGTAAAATGGCTTATGGGAATTTGTAGGCGCCTCTAAGATGCATGGGTGTGCTGCTGATTGTGGTGATAATAATAGATCAAAGAGTTACAGCCCTGAGGTTAAAAAGCAAATTTCAGACTAATTGCTGAATGTATCTGACAATTTTTTTATCACTTTACTTGTTTCCATCCTCTCTCCTAAACAATACTTTCTACTTGCATCTGGAGGTGAAATAACTTTTTTGAATGAGCTTTCAGGCTAAAATTTATGCTAAGTACATGAGTCTTTTCTATTGTGCTTTTCATTCCATGTCTGCTTTCGAGAGGTGTTAACACAAGTTTCTAAAAGTGGCAGCTTTATAAACCAATTCCATAGCAATTTCGGGTCTTTCAAAAAACAAACGAAAAAAGAAATTAAGAACCTCATACCATCTTTAACGATGCTTTCTGAGTCTTTTGGATTTGTGAGAATATCTTGCTTCCTTATTTTTGTGTAAGACCATTTTGGGTGCATGTTCAGCCTTTAGGCTGCAAAACAAAGCATTGTTTAGGGGTTTATTTTGGGCAGTGTAATCTATCAGTGGTCTGAGAACTTTTAATCAGAGGGCAGAATGGGAAATTAAGTAGTTTGTCCTGACCAGGATTTTGCCTGTCCCAGCTGCCGAGAACTGTAGGGTCTTGCCAGCATTTTTGGCAATGCTTTCCTGAATCCTGTGTTGTACTAAGATTGTAGTGCAGTCCTGCAAAACCCATTGTTTTCAGGGTTTGAAATGCCTTTGTACTGAATTTCTTTTGTTCACCAGCTCCTCTCCTTTACCTGGCTCAGAGGGTCAGGATGGCGCACGAGAGGTGGCTCGGGAGTGCCCCGTGGAGATGGGAGCAGTTACTGAGCAAAGCAGTGCTCTGCAGAATACATTTTTACGTCGTGCTTTGCTTCTCTCAGGCAGGTCCAGGCTGTGCAGGGAAGGGGCAGGCGCTGAGTGTGGCTGGTCAGAGCGGGGCCCACGGTGTGGTGCATCCCTGTGGCTTGCGCAAGGAGCCGTGTCCGTGTGCTCCGGGAGTGCGTCACCTGCCGTGTCCTCACGGACACCCGCGCTCCCTTTGGAAACACGCTTTCGCAACCGGCAAGCCCCGGTTTACTCTGGCAGTGTCTCACCTTGAAAAATCAATTGTGTTTGTGTCTTTAGCTCTCCCTCCTGTGGTGCTGCTGCAGGAGAGAGAGTGGGGAAGGGACTCTGCTCGCTGTTACAGAATGGGTTGGCTTGGGAAGCGACATCAGAGATGGTCAAGTTCCAAACCCCCTGCCTGGGCAAGGACACCTTCAAGTAGACATGGCTTTGAATACTCCCAGGGATGGGGCATCCACAGCTGCTCTGGGCAACCTGTGCCAGTGCCTCATCACACTTCAGAGTAGAGAATTTTTTCACAATACCTAATCTAAATTACCCTCTTTCAGTTACAGCCATTACCCATTGCCCTATTGCTGTGTGCCCTTGTAAGAAGTCCCTCTCCAGCCTTTTGCAGGTGATTCATCGTATTCCCCACTCAAACACTGCCTCTTGTCTGACAGGAGCAGTGCTGGAGGTGAGACATGGTCTCCTAGTCAAGTTTCATCAAGGTCATTGCCCTCAGAGTAGGAACAGGAAAAGGGATTGCTTCTGGAAGTGTCTTAAGGTTGGGACGTCACGACAGCAACCTTTCTTTTCCCTTAGGAGGCATGAGCTCAAATATGAGCTTCTCCAAAAGGTCAGAGATCTCACTTTTAGCATTGCTGAAGACTTGTCTCTAGAAACCTGTCATGCACTTCAGCGTTTTTGAAGACTGGAGTGCCAGGGACCTTGCAAATGAAGGTGGGTGGGAAATTTGCACAGTTTCCAGGCAGACTATCTGAGCTGTCAGCTTCATTATTTTAAACTAAATTAGATTTGTGCTAGAGAGTACAGTATGCTAGAGCGGTTGGAGAGCTCTTCCTCTAATGGTAGCTTCAGAGCTTCTTTGCTAGATAGAACTGTATTAACTTCCAAACTCACTTGGGTAAATTAAAATAAAACAAAACAACTAAAACAACTTGCACAGGTGTGGGTCCTGGGATATGGGGAAACTCTCTGGAAAAACTCAGGAATTCCACTTGAAGACAGTATACTCTAATGTTTGGTATTTCTAAGGATCAAGGTCTGTTATTTTTTATAGTTTGGTAGAAATTGAACGTGTTGTCATTTCTGGCCATTTCTGGACCACTGCCCTCCTGCAGCTCCCCAGGCACCCTGAGCCCAGCAGGGAAAGAGCATGATGCCCACAGGGATGCTGCAGTGGAGGTCATTTTCCCCCATTTCCTAAGGATTACCCCCTAGCTTGTAGCCCGTTTGCCTGGATTTAGTGTACACTGGGTTTGTTTCGTTATTTCCGTTTTAATTTTGTTCAGTTTTGGGCACTAAGGCTTTCTAACATTAGTAATTAAAACCAAATATTGGCCAGTAAATATTCCTTAAGGATTAGAAAAAGTTTTTAAACATGACTGGCTTGTCAAAATTCTGCATTGAACTTTTGTTGCAGAGTGCCCTGCTGGAAAATCCATCCACATTGCTGCAGAATTAGCTCTACAAACTGCGCAGCTTTGCCATACTTTTCCTTCAGATACGCAGTAGCAAAAGAGACTTATTCCAGTTGATACAATTAGGATTTTTAAATCCTTATTTTTAATCTGGATCCGTGTAAAGTAGCTGGAAGATGAACAAAGTATGGGGGGTTAGACATGTCAGCTTCTGCTCAGTGTATGGAAGTAAATGTTGGAAGTGGTCCAGAGCTTTATGGCTGCTGCCAACTAATGACATAAGATAATGTTGCAGTGGAACAATGCACTTGATTTGCATTTGTTTCCCAACTAACCTTTCTGATTCTTGGGACTGCTTGGAATTTGTGTTTCTGGAGGTTTGACAGTAAGAAAAAGGAGATTGGGCATTGAAAACTTTGAATGATTAAATATACAGTAATGACAACTTCAAACTGTGCATGCAGATAATGAGGTAAAGAATGGTTACTTCATATTAAACCCATTTGATGGAAGAAGCAAAGAGGACGAGTGTTTTGGATGGACATGTTATTTTAAAAAGGGAGAAAATTCAGAGGAGCTAATGTGTATAGAAATAGAAGTGAAAAAAGTGAGTTGCTGATTTACTTCTTTTTTTTATTTCTGGAATCAAAAATACATCTATTACGGATCTGCAAATTGTCCTGCATTTCTTTTCTAACATAAACAGGAATTAACTGTGTGTAGGAGGCTAATAACAGAGCTTGCAGGGTTTTGTTTACATTTTTATTTGGATCAGAAATGTGCTTTTGAAGTGAATCTTCCAGTTGCCATCCTCTGTCCTGTGGTTCACATGACTGGGCAGCTGAGGGTTGAACAATCAGATATTTCTGAGCCAGCAGGGAATGAAAAAAGCACTCCAGGAAGTACCCAGGGCATTCCAGCCTCGACTTCCGTCCATGGGACCCTGCTGGAGCTGGCCTGAAGCACAACCCTTGTGACACATGAAACTGGATGGTGGATCCTCAGGGCTGACCAGTCCTCTTCATAGATCTCCTTTTATGCCTGTGATGTAAGTGCTGCCTATGTGTAATTGCATTTTCACCTCTAGCTCAGGCATCTGCTGTAGTTGAGGAAAGATTCAGAGTTACAGGCAAAGGAAATTGTTCCACAGAATAATTGGAGGCACTGTTTTCAGCAGATGTGTTTGTTCATAAGTTGTGACCAGAATGAGCAAAGTACCTACTTACTCATCCTTCACCGCAATCTAGAAATCCTAAAAAAAGCTGATTAAATCCTGGAAATAGGAAATGAAACTGAAGTGACACATAGGCTGTATCTTTTTTTATTTTTTTCATTAAGTCAATTTCACTTCTTTTCAGCTAGATAGGAATATTCTGATATTTATTGTAATAATAATCTGTGAAGGCAAACAGAATTGTTTTGATTATAGGCAGCTGCCTTAAGTATTTACAAGCAGCTGTAACTTAGGCAAACTAATTTAACAACTTAAAATTGTCATTTCAGGGAAAAAAACCTACTTTGTGGATCAATAAATTCTTGTAAAGTAAGCCTATTGATTTGCAGCTAATTGGATGTCGTGGATGTCTGATAAATTAATTTTAATATGAGGCTAACTGAGTTGACTAGGTGATGTATTAGTGGTTGTAAATGACTTAGAGTCATTAAGTCTATTTATAAGATAGCTACAGGAAAAAAAGAGCTAGAAACCTGTCTTAATTTCGAATGAATCAGCACTGTAATACCAAGGTCCAGACGACTTCTCAGCTCACAAGAGGAGCTTCATGCTTTTTTTATTTTCATACTCTCTGTACTGTGATAAACAAGATATTCCATGTCCTCCACTAACTGTTCCATGTCCTTCCACCTGTATTAGCCCTTTCCATGATCTCAGGATGCTTCAGGTTCTGCTTGCTTCAGCACAAACACCTGATATTGTGCTTATTAAAAAGAAAGTCTTGCTAAGGTTGTAGCAAGGTCCGTGTTGCTGCACAGAAGCTGAGTCCTCCCTCTGCCAAGCTGCTGTTCCAAGCTGGAATGCTTCAAGACACAAGGGGGTGGCAGCCCCAGCTATGGTTTTTGGCAGCTGCGGTGTTGAGGGTTAGTAGCTGTTCATGGGGGCTTCTTTGCCCCAGTGGTGGCAGGATGGACGTTTACAGTTCTTTCCAAATTTTATCTGAGGTACTTGAGACTTTGAGCTTGGGTCTGACTCCATAGGAAGAGTTGTTACTGGTCGGAATGTATTTTGGCTTTTTTCCATCACGCGGTGTGCCCCAAACTCAGAGGTGATATTGATGTTGGCGTGACTTAAAACTCTAATTCAATACAAGTGAATGCAATTTTCATGCTCCGTGGAAAAAAAAAAAGAAAATTATTCAGGACCAAATAGGAATGAGCTTGGGATCAGGAATGCAGGGGAATAAGAAATGTCATCTAATGGGCAAGAAGAGGATTATAGGAGTAGGGCAGGTATTGGCATAAGAGGATATAAGCTCAGTGTAGTGCACTAGGTCCTAGGAAAGCTTATGCTTTTGTCTGACATGACCAAAAATTAAGAATATTCAGTATCTTATCACTTAGGATTGCAAGAGATAGCTTTGACTGATTTTTATAGATATATTTCATGGAATCAGTTTAAAAGGCAGCAGTAAATATGCAAATATTTCCCATTTATTGGTTTTGGTACAATCTAGGCTTTTTCTGATGTTTCATATGGGCAGATGAAGGTGCCATATATCTCTGTACTAGACATGGGAGCTGATGGTGAGAATTGTTAAGTTGTCCACTGTTCACAAAAGTGTAAAAGAAATAGCTGTTTACAGAAGCCTCTGCATTAACATTGTAGCTTTTTTAAAAATTAAATTTACAGAAAACCAAGGAAAAGAAGTTTGTTACTTTGTTTGCACTGCTTGCAGTGTCCGAAATACCAATGCAGTTAGGAGTCTCGTAAGATAACTACAAACCCAACTCTTAATTATATTTCTGTATTACGTCAGGTCTGTGGATTAGGAAAGTGAGATGTCAAGAGTAAATTTAGGTTGGGACTTCTCCGCCAAGTCCCCAGTGCTCCCACCAGTAGCTCAGTATGAATGAGTCTGTTTCTTTAAAGACTTGAAGTAAATATTGAGAAGGGTTTCCTAGCAACATGTGTAAGGTTAAGTTAAAATCTGGCTTGCCAGGTGTTGCTTCCAGAGCACACTAGCCTTTCTATTTCAACATTTATACTTTCAGTACATTATCTGCAGTATGAAATGCTGAACAGGATTGTAAGTAGGTAATTTTACAGAATCGTATGTCCAAGGGCAAGTTGGCTGCAGTATTATTCTTTGGGACACAGTTTTGCTGTGTGTTTGTACTGTACTTAAACTAATGGAGACTAACCTTACTTGACTTCTGCAAGTATTAGATGTAGATAAATGTATGTGCGCGTATTCTAAAAATACAATAATAAAAGCCACTGTTCGAGCCTGCTAAGAAAAAGTTCTTATTTATGGTTGGTTTTTTTCATAGAAAACCAAGAAGTCATGTGTATCCCAACTGGTCTCATGAGTTTGCAGAGGTCTGAGGTACAGGTGGTAAAATCTCTTGCAGAAATCTCAATTTTTCTTCAGCTTTGATTTCTAGAGACAGGAGGGAAGGTCAGCCTGAATACTTTCTACAGTGACATAAAAGTAGAGTTTTCCTGTTATTTTGGTCTGCTCAGTAAATTGCATGCACTCTCCACAGGTACTTTGGGAGGTCTTAGAGGTGTGTGTGTCTGTGGTATACCTGTTGTGGGTAGGATAGTTCCCCCTGGAGAAACACAGGAAGCTGCAATTTAGGTTAAGCCCAGGATAGATAGATAGACAGATAGATAGCAGAGGGGAGCAAGGAGTGGAAAAATTTGGTTGGCTGCTTCCAGTCCTAAGTTTTTGAGTCTATAAATAGAGTCTATCGGAATATTTCTAGTTAGTTCTGGGGAAAGTCAGCTGCTGTGCCGGGGATTGGCTGTGATCCCAGAATGAGGAGGGGAAGGAAAGAAAAAAAAAAAAAAAGGATGATAGGAAGCCTATTGAAAATCTACCAACAGACACCAGTGAAATCGAGAAATTGGAAGATGCTGTATTTGGGCTTCAGTTTATTTTTCTGCAGCTTCTGTCAGTGCTGGATGCTCTGCAGAGCGACTCTCTCTGTATGCTGCTGTGAGTTTCTGAGTTAGCCAAGCCCAGCAGGCAGGTCCAACCCACCAAGGTTCATAGTTCAGCAGCCAGGAATGAGGCCTGAAAGCAGGAATTACCATGGAAGTATAAGGAAGCAGCATATTACCCTCTTTCCGTGCTGCAGTGGTGAGCCTGAGCAGCCTGCCCTCTCTCTGGGTTAGATGCATTATATAAAGGAAAATGGAGAAATGAACCCAAAAGTTGAATTTTCAGCTAATAAAATAAAGTCACTGTGTAAACTGTGACTTTTTCAAATATACATAGAAGGGTGTTGCTGATAATTTAGAGTGCAAACTATTTGAAGTATATTATGATACCAGAAATAGACATTTAAGGGAGTCATGATGAGCTTTGCAAACAGTTGAGATGCTTTCTAGGAAATGTAAATGACACACTTGAAAAATATTCTGAGTTGAGATTCAAACACAATGTACAGCTAGACTATAAATAGCTAATAATTTAAAAAAATACAGTATTTTTAGAAAGTGCTTTAGTAACAGTAATAGATAACCTTCCAGCAAAACTCCCTCTACTCTCCCTGCCCCCAGCCCTGTAACCACACAAGAGTGATCCATCATACTATAAGAGAAAAAAGTATCTTTGGTCAAATAAACAGCATTATGTAGGTAAGCTGAACCAGAGTTCTCAGAGGAGCGTTTATTCACATGTTAGGGTTCATAGGAGCTGAAATTATCTTAGCAGTAGGTGAGCTTTTCCAGTGCTGAATCAATCCCAGAAAAGTCTGTGCTCACGTTGAAAATAAAAATATTCATGACAACGGTTTTGCTGCTCAGGCTTTGCTGGCAACTGATTTTTTCCTTTGCCATTTATCAGGAATTGGAGAAAGGAGTTGTATTGAATGTTTATGGCAGGAGGAGAAGGGATAAAGCAGTGTCAGTGTTACCCCGTAGGTGCATGCTCCCTCGGATGTCTATTCTTGTCATGTTCCAGTAAGATGCTTGCTGCTTCTAGATTACCTTAAATATTAGATAAGAAGGTTCCACCCATATTTAATTTAGTTTCTTTTTTTAATAAATTTAATGCCTTTTTTTCATCTTTGTGTTTGTAATAAATCATGAAACTTATAATAAAGCAATTTTAGCTCTGCATCAGTAGGTGTTTCAGTTTCTCTGTATTAGCTGGAATAAAATCTCGCACTAAATGACTTCCTGAGCTCTCTTACTAAGCCTTTTTGATTATTTAAATATTAATAGCAGTAGAACCATTTTAGACATTGTTGAGTGATATTAAATGGACCTGTGTAAGTAAAATTTTCATTGGATGAACAGAAAAAGGCAAGTGTTTTGTTTTTGAGGAAAGATGTCGATAAATACTTTGATTTTGATAGTTCTTGAAGAAGATTGGGTAAAAAGTTAAAGAACTGTATATTTTTATCTCATTGGGATGTGGGAAAACAGCTCCTTAAAAAAAACCTAAAGAACTTCTTACCATTTGAATTAATAAGGAGGAAAATCTATCAGGAGATTGATATCTGCCCTTGTGAGAGTTGATGACCATTCCCATTCACTTTCCGTAAGGCCAGTCATAAACCAGATGATGACTGTGGGAGTTAAAACTCCTAATTCGTTGTGACCATGAATTTTGCCTTGAAGAAATGCTGAGAAACAACTCATCTGTGGAGGGAGGAGGGGAAAATCATCCTGTGTATGGCCAAGGTAGATTTAATTTGGAGTAATGCACTAAATTTGAAAAAACCTAACAATATCAGCTATCTGTGTTGGACAGGCTCCAGGAATATTTCAGCTTACAATTCCATTTGTCAAAAACTGAAGAATTTGAAACAGAAGATAAACAACATATTAATATTTTATTTCTTTTTGGGATAAAGTTCTATCATGTGTTTGGAAACTTCATTGAAATATTGGTCTCGTTAGAGGAAGCAGCTCAGAATTGGCATTAACTATTCATTGTGCCACTTGTTAATTTGGATTTTGTAAACCAGTATGATAAACTGACCTGGAATGAAACTGGAACAGAGTTCTAAAATGATGCTTGTAAATAGGTCTGATGTCAGCAGATGTTTTGCCTCTTTCCGGAGCAGTACATTTAAGATATGTGTTGCATACCAAAAAAATCCCAGCCAAAACCCAAATGAAGCCCCAAGCCCCCTCCAAAAGTCAAATCAGCTCTGGATTTAATGGTGAATTAGAATTCACATTTTCTGAAATAGCATCTGCTCGAGGTTTCAGAAGCAGACAGAATTGTGTCTTTAGAGGGAGGATTTGATCTCGCATCAGTTAGAGTCCTGACAGCTTCTCCTGACACGTTGCTTGATGCATGGTCTGGCAGACGGGCTCCTGCATGGAACTTTTTTTGCTTGCAGCAGTGGCCCCATTAAAATCAGTGGGACTGGCCACATAAGAAAGGCTGCTGCAGGTTGAAAGTTTCCAGTGTTTCTAACTTACATCAACTGTTTTAAATTATGCTTTTTTCCTGAGTTGTTCTGACACTTTGATTCTTGTCATGCACAGCATGCATCTTTTCACACTCCCAATGCCTGACTGTGATGGCTTGAATCCTTCATTATTTTGTGATTAATTGTAGAGATACAAACATTATCAAATCAAAATCCCCGAAAGGCCTCTTTTAAAGGATCAGCCTAGCTTTTTGATTGAGCTGCCCCACAAATTACTTATCTGGTGGCTGTGTGGTTTTTAACATCCTGCTAAATTTGGAACACGGCCATTAAATACTTTCTGCAATATCTGGGGAATAGAAAAGCTTGATAAGTTATTTCATCCATTGCTTGGGTCAGGCCTTTAAAGAGATGGCAGTGCTGTGTTGAATCCATTAAGGAGGAATCGGTGGGTGAGCAGGATCATGGTTGGTATTGTCAGTGGTTGCATTAAGGTGTTCAGTGCAGATTTTCAAGTGCTGGAAGTCCAATTTTTGTCGTTCCAATACTTGTAAACTCATAAACTGCAATTGCAGCTGTACAGGAGAAATTGTGATGCAGGTGAGAAATAGCACAGCAAGGAAAGTGCTTTGCATTAGCTCTTTTGTGCATTGCTACATGTGGTGGTTTTTTAAAACAGATTTTATCCCTTGGGATCTAATAAAAGGCTGGAGAGTTATTTGGTTTATAAACCTATGTGGTATATTATTTGGATATTCAGAGAGAAAAGGTCAAAGAATGTCTCCTGTGTTATCAATTCCTCAGTGGGAAACTATATTAAAAACTTGAAAATATAATACTATATAATTTAGAAACACAATATGTAATGTGGGTGGAGAGACAATTACTGTGTTGTATTTCTGTGTATTTTCCATTTTACTGAATGCATTTCAGCAACAATTGGGTTTTGGCTGTAATGCTATTTGTAGCAGTTTCATGAAGCTGCACAGCAAATTACTGTGGTGTACCAGATAAAATCAACTCCTCACTTCATTCGTGAAAGTCTCATTATGAAAAGCTCTTACAGTAGTAATGCTTATGCAGGTGACAGTGAGTTTTGTCCCTGTTCATACAGTTTCGTGGAGTCTCCATTTTAAGTTTTAAAGCTGTTTTGAAATGAACATATTTTACATATCCAGTCTGTCATTTTTCAGAGTTTATCAATTTGGAACTGTAGTTAATACACAGACTCATAGAACATGTCTCTTTCTCACAAAGTGCTGTTGCCTGGCATGCAAATGTAACTTAAATATTCAGCAGCAAAGTCTGACAAGAAATTGAAAGTGTATTGTTTGTAAGTGCTTAAAAACAGAAATATGTTTATTGTCAGTAGCCTTCTTGGTATTAGTGTTCCTGTGCACATAAGCTGGCAGGGTATTTTCCTAGTTTTGATGACCAGCCTTGGAGTGCTAAATGGCTCTCACTGACATATTAGGAAAATTAGGCAGATTGAGTTAAGAAAAGGAAGTTTGGGTTGCTGTTAAGTGATGCTTTATCCCAGGAGCTTGGGATGACATCCTTAGCATGTGTTCCAAAGAGGAATTTTTGTCAGGTACCATAGTGATAGCACAAGGAGTAATGGGTACAAACTGAAAGAGGAGAAATTTAGGTTAGATATTGCAAAGAAATCCTTTACTCTGAGGGTGGTGAGGCACTGAAACAGGTTGCCAGGGACAATGTGGATGCCTTCAACCCTGGCTGTGTTCAAAGCCAGGCTGGATAAGGCCTTGAGCAACCTGGTGTAGTGGGAGGTGTCCCATGGCATGGGAGGTTGGGACTAGATGATGTCTAAGGTCCATTCCAACCCTTAACATTCTGTGGTGCTGTAAGTCTGATGGATCTGTTTAGAGAAAGAAGGCAGATGTGTTAAAAGTGTGTCATAATGGATGGCAGTTTTCTGCATCCACTTTCATCTGACTACTGCTTAACACTGTTGTGTTTGGGCATGCCAAGGTGGTGTTTACATCTGAATAAAGGTCCATTGGTATTTTTTTATGATGGACTCGAACATGGTTTGATTGAAGTGGGCAAGGCAGATATAGGAGGTTGCTCATGACTTTGGGTAACTCAGAATAAAGGATGCTGAAGTGAATCCATATTTATTCTGTGATCTGTTTGCCAGAAATTTTCCTTTAGTTCCTGTCCGTGTGTGTGAAATTTGGTCTTTCTCCCTCTTCCTGTTCACTGGTGGCTGAGAGTTGCCTTTAGGAGGAGCCTGTGTCCTCCACCACAGGAGGGAGGAATATAACAGCACTCTTGGGCAAATATGACCTTGATGAATGGTGTCCCTTATTGTCACCTTCAGTTAAGACTGTGTGTGTTCCTTCAAATTTCACTTCTGGATCAACATCCTAATGGCCTGTTAATTAGACCAACAAGGAAACTAGTCTGTCCAGATTTTTTGGTGTCATCAGAAAGGCTTTAAGAGACTTTCTCTGCAAAATTTCCTCATGACTTGGATCTGAAACACACTGCAGAAGTGTATTCCCCACTGGTGAAGCAAAATACATGCACAGAAATTTTCTGCTGATCATACATCTGAAATTTCTTTGTAAGTTTCTTTGTAATCAACAGGAAATTTTGGATACAACAATGTGATCATTTACACATGAGATTCTGTGTTGAGGTGTGTGTGTATGTTTAAAAAGTATTTTTGTCTGTGTTCCTGGCAGGAGCGAGATGAGTTTGCAGCCCCTTTGTGGCCCATTCCACACAAAGGCTCACGGGCAGTGTACCCCCTTCC
Source organism: Illadopsis cleaveri (assembly GCA_013399915.1). NCBI lineage: Eukaryota > Metazoa > Chordata > Aves > Passeriformes > Timaliidae > Illadopsis > Illadopsis cleaveri. The sequence continues at coordinate 25,450 of VXBB01006895.1, forward strand.
TGCCACTTCACTCTCCTGAGCTCAGCAAATTACGTTTTAAGGCAACTATGCAACTTTTGTTTTCCGTCTATGACAAATTTTATGGTATCATAAAATTAAAACTTACATGATCTTGGGAATTAGTTTTGAGTGGGTTAAGGTGGGTTTTGCTGCCATCTTTATTTATATAATACTAATGTAGTAATGTTTGTAAATAACTTTCCCCATTATGTAAACAACTGACTCTCCTGGTGATACTGACAGTGTCATGAAACCAAGCGCGAGGGGTAGGGGAAAGTTTGTCTTGCACAACAAATTTCAGTTCTTCTTGTTGCTCAAAGTGTATTTTTATTCTTACCAAGGAGTATTAGAAAGCACTGTTGTCTTATTTTGTTTAATTAAACCAAATTGAATTATTTAATTAAAGAGGTACTTTTTTAGAGCATTAGACAGAGTTTGACTATTCACTGTATGGAAATACATGCTCATTGTTATTATTTTTATTCATGTGGAATTTGAAATAGCTTAAAATGAGTATGTATTTTAGTACTTAGCCTTTTCTTTATTGTATTACTGCTCCTCTCCCCCTTAATGGCAGCCCTTTTTTTAGTTTTTATAAACCATGGTATTTGTAAGTTTAGTTCAGGAAGTGGGTATATTTTTGTAAGAAGAAGGGGAGAGGCAAAAAAAAGGGTTAACATCCATTTTCATTACATTTTCCATTTCTTTATTCTACCAGAATGATTTTATATAAAGCACGTGTCAAACCACTGCAGATCTGTTGTTCTGTTCTACTTTATTCCCTTTTTTCCTTTCATTGTTTCAGTACAGTACACATACATATTTCCACTAATGAAGTTTTAAATGGGGAACCTGTCTCAAGTTGCTGATCACAGAACAGTAAACGGGCTTTCCCCCCCTTACTCACAAAATCTCTTGTAACTAATTTCTCTTGTGTGTGTTGTGAATCCCCAGCAGGGCATAAATGTGTATGCCCACAAAGAAGGATAAATTAAGAACTGCAGATAATACCAATCTTAGCCTGCCCTGTTTGTATAGCTCCTTATTTCTCTGGTAAAACTTGAGAAAGATTTTATTTACTTGCTAGGAAATTCAGGAAGTGTAATTAAATGGCAATTAAAGCATAGAAGTTATTTCATGGTCCTATCGTCTTGCTTGAACTCAGTGAGTTTCTTTAAGAAAATACTGAAATACTGTGCCTGAGTGAGCTGCTGCTGCAAATGAGACAGGAATAAAAATTACTCCTGCTGGCCGCCAAGGAAGGGATGCAGTTGGTTGAAAACTTGTGTGGTTTTGTAGGAATACTGGAGCAGATGAATGCGGACACTCAAAGTACCGTTGTTGGAGAGATGATGTGTAGAGTCCCAGGTTGAAGCTAATGTGAGCAGAATTAAAAATAGCAAGTATGACAGACCCATTAATTTTTGAACATAATTTATGTTTTGGAAAATAAAAACAAAAGCTAAAGTTTAAACGAGATTTGTCTTTGAATCGGTAATAGCATTCAAATGGAAATCTTAGCAATGTGAGGTTGCTCTATGAGGCATAAGAGGAGCTCCAATGAATAATTAAACAAGTGATAGCTAATAAAATATACAGCACATTGCTTCAAACTTAGAAATTGTAACTTTGCCTAAGGGGTGAATGTTTTTCATTACTTTTTAATTGTTGCCAGTGTTGACCTTCAAGGTCTTTTTCTGGCAGATAATTTGTTATGGTAAGGATGAGATCATTAAGTATTTTAGCACAAGCCGCATGATGCAAATAGTTTCCTAATATTATAGAATGCTGATGTGGTAAGGGTTTATTTTCTCAGGAATTTATTCTCCATATTTAGTGATATTTGGGATCATATCTTAAAAGAGCAGTTCTACTGTAACCCTGCAGGACAGTGATTGTAGGTAGTACAGTAGCAAACGTCACCAGTTTCTGTGGCAAGATTTTTTTGTGACGACTTTTGAGTTGTAATAAAAAGACATTACTGTAAAGTATCAGCATGGTTTTTTGGCTCTTAATGGTATTTGTGTATTCCAAAACCAGATAGCAACTCTTGTCCTTTGCTGGGTTCATGAAAGCATCCACATAGCAGCCTGCAGGTTTTCCCCACGCTGAAGCGAACCTCTGTGGCATCTGAGGCTCCAGGGCCCATGTGCAAGGAATTAAACATTACTAAATTTTGCTAGTTTTATACTGTAACTCTGTTTTTACTATTTTAGTGTTTTCATAGGTGGGCACTAAAAATATGTATTGTGCAAACACCAAATGCGCTTGGATTTATGTTGACAAATTTTAGTTAAAATTCTCTACAAGTAAACATTTAGTGCTGTTTTTTATTTTTTTTCCATCAGAAATGCCTGCTCAGAGGGAAATGGCGGTGGGGAGGAGCAAGCTAGCATATAAACTCTTTTCAATATTATTTTTCTAGCCTGAGGTGCTTGGAACAGACTGAATCAGTTGTTTGCTCAAATATTTGTTGATAGAAACATTTATTGCTTGCACGGTTACGGGTGGGAGATGAACAGAGCTATTGTCTCATTCATCAAAGCTGTGGGCAGTCACTTGCAGGAAGTCTATAAATAATTCTTAGCGTAAAATTTACCTTGGTACTGTTTAGAATCCAAAGAGAAAAGCCTGGTGATGTGTGGGACTGGGGCAGAGGGCTCCGGCTTGCAGGTCATCCATCTGCAGGAGCTCCCTGCAGCAAGGACGCTTGAGTCCAGCCTGCCTGTTCCTGAGGAAGAGTTGGCAGGAGGGGAGGAAGGGCTGCCAGCAGAGCCTGCACTGGGATGGATACTTAAGGATGGCCAGGGCCAGTTGTCTGTGCTGTGGGGACAGGATGGGAGCAGTCTTGGGGTAGAGAGGGAGCTGGGAGAGTCTGGCCAAACAGGGGGTTCCCTCTGGAGTGGAGTGGAATTGGGTGTCCTGAGATGTCTGGGCAGGATAAGGAATGAATGGCAGGAACAGAGCCCGCTCCCCCTCAGCCCCATCCCTGTGCCTGCCCTGTGCCAGGGGCTCTCTGGCAAGAGCGTGGTGCAGTGGCTGGCTTTCTTCTCTACCAGAAAGGGAGGGAAGAGGGGTCCCAGCTGTATGCTCTGTTTGTTCCAGCCTCAGGCACAGTGTGCTCCGGTTTCCCTGCAGGAAATGCACCTCCACGGTTTGAGTCTTGCCACTCCTGCACCAGCTTTCGGGTTTAGGTCCTTCTAAATCAAGGAGGGGCCCCAGAATGAGCACCTATCCCTGTTTTTCCTGTGTTGTGCCTTATTCAGCTGCACGTTAAATGAAGGTAGAGTTTTCCAGTGCTCAGAGGTGTACAGCGGTGGAGTAAGTTGATATGAACATGTAAATGGTGGTGTTTAGGTACCTTTGGTTTATTTTCAGAACTTTCCCACTTACATGTGTCTCAGAAAGTTTAAATAGATGTTTATCTAACTTATTATCAGTATGAAGACTAGAAGCTGTAGGTTTGTTAAAAGTTACTGACAATGTTAGAAGAGGAGGTATTGCTATTGAAAATGAGCCCAGTTTATTGCAGATCTCTGACAAGGGAGACATTAACGCTTGCAACAGCATCAATATGTTGTATCTGCTGAGAAAGGAAGGCAGTTTAGTCATGGAAGAAGGTGGTGCATAGTGAAGGCCATGCAGCCTGCCTGCTCCTCTCAAGATGTCCTGTTGCCCCAGAGGCTGGAGATAGGAGAAGCTGGGTGATGGAGCTGGCTGTCGACTCAACCCTCTCCCTCTAGGTTGGCTGGAGAGGAAACCACCACAAAGGGTTGTGCTGGAGTGTAATAACTGGTCCTTACTGGATGTTTTCTAGCCACATTGGCACTGTAGCACTGGTGAAAAAGCAGAGATGTAAAATGGTGATGAAATAGCATTAATAGCTGGCTGTGGCTTGGGGCTGCAGGGCGTTCAGCAGACCCTCCATCTGCCCTCATGCATTTCTGACTTAACAGAGGACAAAAGTAAGAACTGGAATTTAACAAGCCCTGAAGACTTACATTGCTGTTTGTTGGTATATGTTACTTGTCATAACTTCCAAGGGTTTTCTTGTTTTTGTTTGTCTTCAGCAGGTTTGCATTCCTGATCTAAATCTGATGTGCATTGTTAAATTCAAACAAGAATGTCTGAGACCATCCGAAAATGTTCTATTTGGAACAATCACCTCAGAAGAAGCCAAATGCTGACTTCAGAGAAAGTTGTGATTTTGAACCCAAATGGTTCAGGATTTGAATAACATATTCTGGAAACGTGCTTTCTCAAGTCAAGTAGGGAGAGGGCTGCTCGGTGCAGCATGCATAATGGTGAAGAACTGAAGGAGCTATCAGGAATGCAGTCTCAGAGCCTGAGCAAAATTAAGCATCATCTAACCATGCTATACACCCTGCAAAACAGTAGATTAGAAGTAATGGAAATTATTATCAAATCTATCATTGGATTAAAAATAGTGTTAACTCCTTAAGAGGAAGCACTGTTAATCAGCTTGCACTTGAACAGGGAATTCAGAAACACTCGTAGACATTCTGTTACTTGCAGGAAGTACACTGCTGCAAAAATCCAGAAGCAAAAAGACAATGGTTTGATACAGATTCTTACGTGGTAAAGAATTAAGATGCCTATATTTGTTGCTTAACTTGAAGCACACTTCACAGCAATCAACTTCCATGTTGTTGCTGAATTTATTTAAAGGTGAAAGTAAAAATCACTTTTAAAAATCAAACTCAAAATGCCATAAATGACATATGAGATCTGAGACTCCTTCAGGAAACAGTCAGCAGTTGTAGTGTCCTATTGACATGTAAAATATTCCCTTTACTTGTGAAATCGTTCAGTTGGCCCACTGACAATCCCTGCTGTTTTTGCATTTATTTCTCAAGCACTGCAAAGAATGTTGCTAAATTAGAACTGTGATTTTGCATGCTGCAATTAATTTGCATTATGGTTTTCATAGGAAGGAAAGAAATTTGCCAATTGTGTGTTTACTGGGCCTGTTAAACAGTGTCTGTTTCGCTAAATACAATTTTCTTTGCCTATGGCATTGTATTCAAGTTATCATTTGTATTTGTCTTGCAACCTTGGGGCCTCTCTCCTTATCTCCCATGTTAATTTAATGATGGACCAACTTAACTTGTACCTGCAGTCTAATGAGAGGCTAGAAATGTGTTGAAGAATGTAATGATGATCACCTTTTACCTCTTTTTGCAAGTAGTTAATTATTTGTGTTTATAAAGTGAAATGAACTACGCTAATATTTACTTACATACATACAAATCTATATGTATCTATCCAGTGTCTCTGTGCGAGGATAGATGCATGTATGTGTACTGCAGCATTTAAAATTGTTTTTCAACAGCTAGATTTGCATGTATTAGTTCCCAGTTTGTGTAATCCAATAGCTCTTTCTTCTAATGAATCACAGACAAAATGCTGTGTGGCAAGGGAGAACTGCTGTCCCTTTGGAGCATGTTGTATGTGTGCTTGAATTCCTTCAGCATCAGAGTGGCCTGTGCAGCAAAGGCTTCACATTGTCCCTGGTTCCCAGCTGAAACAACTTCTTGCATTTCCCTTATTTTGAGCCTTGGGTGTTTGCACAAGCTGAATGCTTGCTTTTTTTTTTTTTTTTTACCCCCTGCCTGTGTTTATATCTGTAAAGTGGGTGTAGGGAGAGCAAATGCCTGAAGTATCAGGAACTGAAACGGGATGTCTCGAGGCTGGCTTAAGGCCAGGATGAAATACATCTCTCTTGGCAGCAGGGGTGCTTGAGGCAGCCCTGTGATACTGGATAACTTATTTTTTTTCCACTTGGTTAGTCCCATCCGTACCTCAGCTGACCTCCTTTGTTGGGGGGCGGGCAGTTTGTGCTCGGCCCTCAGGGTGCTCCCTGCGTGTCCCTCCCCAGAAGGAGGGCAGGAGAAGGTTGGTGTTGTCCTGCTCTGAGGAGATGGCTTGTGCACCTGAGGAGGAGCCAGCCATCTCTTGGGAAGCCATGTGCCAGCAAAGGCCTGAGCTGCTGGCCCCCACCTTCTCCAGTGTGCTGCCTGAAAATGGTGCCCACTGGGTTTGTGGGGCCTGCCCCGCTTGGCATCCCGGAGGGGATGTCCCCCCGTGGCACTGTGCTGTCTGTCACCTGTGTCCCTGTCTCGGCCGTGTCAGTGACAGGCAGCAGCTGTCAGAGTGCCTCAGCCCTCCTCAGAGTAGTGTCGGCTCGGCCCGGGCAGGAATGCATTTATAGCATGTTTTGGTTTCTGTGCCAAGGACAATCAGTCAGGAATATGGCTCAGGTCAGTATTTTCTTAGGGGCCTTTCCAGAGAAATGCAACATATGGCTGCTGGCCCAGGGGAGCCGTGCAGCCCCTGCGAGCCCCGCAGCTGCAAGGAGCTGTGGCAGGCCCAGGAAGATGCTGCTCTGAAAATTTTGATGAGGCAGAAAGGAGAAGCAAGGATTAGTGTCAATAAGCGGCTGCAAACAGTTTTCAAGGTTCCCCCTGCCAGCAATAGAGCCGAGTGTCTGGCCTGTATGTTTGGCACCCTTCCTCTGCAAGCTTTGGAAATGTTGCTGGAAGTTGATGCTTTCACTGCTGATTTTTTTTTTTTTTTTTTTTTTTCCGTTCCTTTTTTGCTGCTGCTGCATATGGATGCTGGCAGGAAGCAAGATTCAGGTGAGAGCAGAGAGAGCAGGGCTGCCAAGGGTTCCTGGGAAGGCAGTAGGGTCCGCTGCTGCAGCAAATCCAGAGGTTTTTGCAGCTTCCCCCTTCTGCACTCGCTGCTGGCTGCCAGGGGCATGATCGTGCAGCCCTTAATTATTACTATGTGAGTTTTACCTTTCAGTTGTAAAAGAATAGACCATTTAATTTACGGTTTTAATGCCGAAAGGGGGAAAAAAAAAAAAAGTGGGTCAATCAGGTGTTAATAAGCAATTGCATTAAAATGGTGATAACCTACTGATTTTAAATAGTTTTTAAATATTTTGGAATAGCTGCTGCTGCAGCTTCTGTGCAATTTCGTCATGCACATTACAGAACAAATGAGGGACAGAACCTAGTGAGCATTTTTTTAACTTAAAATGTGAACGTTTTTACTCATTCATTGCCTGGGGTGAAATCAATGGCATTTCATAAAATATCTAACTGAAATAATTAGTTGGGTAGTTAGAAGTGTCAGTATTTTCAAAAACATTTCTCATATTTCATAATAAATTATACAGACTAACACTGCAACTATTCTATAATAGCAAAATGCGTATTATTGTCTAATTGTCTAGTATAATAATGCATAGTTATTTAAGTTTTTCCAGTTTTTCCCAGCTCCTATTTTTTTTAATTAATTGTAGCATTTCTACCTGTAGGATGTTCTGAAAACAGTGATTACTGGATTAAAAAAAAGCCTCATTTTTTTCCCCCCTCCCTCCCCACAAAGTTTTGCAAGTACAAGAAATACAAATAAAAGATTCTATGTTTCAGACACAGTATAAGTGGGGTTTCTTTAAGAAGTAAAAACCTGCTTTCACAGTGGGACACTGACAACTTGAAATTTGACAGAACAGAAACGTTCTTGTTTGTTTAAAAAAATGTTTCACTTTTATGTAGTTGACAAAGGACTGGGGTGAAAGAGAGGTGCAGGATAAGCAAAATTGCATGCTGGTAAGATTAAGTGTGTACTTTGTAGGTCATTTGTTTGTATAAACAAGAACCTGTTGCTATAGCTGATGGCATTTCAAAGAGTCTTAAGCCTTGAGAAGACCAACAAGAGTAAAAAACCCTGTGGATTTCATGCATTTCCATGGATTGAAGTACAGTTCCTTTCTCAAAGCTACCCAGGTCAATTTTCGGGCAGCCTGATGGGAGACCTGCTGAAGTCAACTGGAAGTAGGTTGTTCACTTCCAGTCTGTTTTGGAGTAGAGCTCAGGTGAATTCCTTCGTTCCTTGGAGGAGACACTTCAGCACTGCGTCAGAATAATTTAAAAAAGAAAAAAATATTTTCAAGATTTATTCTATTTTTTTAAAAATTTAAGCAATGAGGGAAATTTGTAATTGGACATGGTTATCAAAATATATAAAAATGGTGCCGAGACATGTGTTCTTATCTCATGTAATTGCTCTGTAATTGTTGGAGAGGGGAATCAGATTAGGGAGGCTAAGTATTTCCAATGCTGAAGTTAATGTATTTTTGCAAATAATGAGTCTAAGTCTGCGTTCCTTGCAGTCAGTGGGAATTTGTGCGTTTTGCAGAATTGGAGCTAGTATTTGCAAGTTCTCAGCTTCATGTAAGCAAGTTTGAGTTTTTTGGTTTTTTTTTTTTAAGAATAATCGAAACTTTTAATCAAAGGATTCATTTATGTTTAAAATATTTTTTTAAGTAGGAAGTGTTAATCTTGAAGTTACAATTTATTATTTCTTGACTTGTCTTTCTCTCCTACTCTCCACTCTCTTTTAAAACTGAAATACAGAAACATTTCCATCAAGCTTAAAAATCAGTAAATTAGTAAATGTTTTTAATGCTTAGAGGTTTTTTTTAGTTTGGTTTTGGGTTTTTTTGTTTCTTGAATGTTGTTATGAAACTTACCAGCACTTGCTGCCTTTTGTACCTGAAGTTAAAATATTTGTGTGGTATATTAGGAAAGCATTAACTAGTCTTAGTGATTGTTTTTTTGCCAATTACTACCTTTAAACTAAAATTTTGTATATGTAAAGTTACTGTTTTCATGTCAATAACTTAATTGGGGAGAGTAAGTTGTTCTTTAAAGCCTGTCATTCTTCTTAGTTCTTCCAAAGATAAAAAGAGCAGGCAAACACATCAAAACTTGTGCTGTAGGTAACGGCATAGATGAAGATTATAGAGCTGAAAACCAACCTTCTGTGGAAGTTGTGCTTCACAACCATTATGGAACTTCTGAAAAGCACGCTGCTTCCAGCAAAAATGGTTTCCTTGAATCTGGTACAAGAGCAAGTGTTTTTGCTGCTGTGGAAGCTGGTTGAGTTTTGTTTCCATGCTAACCAAATTTGCACTTTGTTTGACACTGTATGTGGTGCTCTTGCTGCCGGGGAGCTGCAGCAGCTCTAATGTATGTGTAGTAGATACTGTGTCTGCAAAAGCAAAACCAGCCCTGGAAACAAAACAGTGATGGCTGAGTCCTATAAAACCTGCTTGAAAAAGTCCATGAGGGCAAAGGAGCAAAAGGAAATCTTCCTCAGTTCTGTGAGTGCAGAAATGGAGACATGGGGAAGTGGTTTTCCTAAAACCATCCAGGGGTGACCTGCAGCTTGGAGACAGAAATGGGATTGTCAGCTCTGTATCAAAGCACTTTTACTATCAGCATCCCTGATTTTTAATGTGAAAAGAAAGTTAGTACTTGTCCTGAACTTGCCAAAAATCTAATACTTGTCACGGCAAGATGCACGTCAGACAGTGATTTTCATGTCTTTGCAACCTTTAGTGGTATCTTTCAGAACTAGGATCTAACCTGAGACATATAGTGAGATGCAAAGCTCATTTAAACAAGGCTGTTGCTGACTTGCAGTACTTTTGAGCAATTTTACATTCTTAGCTAGGAGGGGTGGGGTGGGGGTGGTGATGGGGAAGACTGTCAGGGAGTTGAAAATCACTCTTACCAGTTCTTCCAGGACTGCAAGCAAAAGCTGCCTGTTTTATGTACTCTAAAAATTCCTTCATTCTCTTCTGTTTAGGTTGAAAATTCTTTTTTAGGCAAGAGAGACCATGATACCGAAGTTTAAAGATTGAATACTATTAAATTCAGGAAAAAAAAAACACAATTATTTTTGGGAATTGGGCACGGAAGTATGAGAATCAGATAAAAATGCTGAAGTTGGGAGAAAAGAAAATAACGCTATAAAGCAGGATTTTTTTGGAAAATGCACTGATGCTTATGGGGATATTTAGAATGTCTCCAGATGCAATATGGACAGGGTAGGGGCGGAATAGTCGGAAATTCACAGAAATTTTAAAGACTACATAATAAAACAAAGGCAGGTCACATGGATGTTCACTTCTCAAAGGTGGAACTAGTGCTCCTTTTATTTCTGTTCTAAGAGTGGAAGGAGCACTCAGGCTGTGCTTATTTATAATCGCTGATCCTTAACTCTCATCCATATTCTCTGTATTTACACGTCTTCTCCCTCCTCATGCGGAGTAGCGATTTTCTTTGTTCTTTAACGACTTGTTTCCTCTTCAGTCATGCTTTCATTCACTTCCTTTTGGCTCTTTCTATTAACTCTAGCCCGTTCTAATTTCCTCTTGTTGCTGCTTTTTACCCTGTCTTTCCTTTTCTCCCCAGCCCTTAATTCCTCCCATGGTTCTGTTCCTCCTTCCTTCCTGCCTCCTGCCAGTGGCTCAGATGGTTTTGGGTGACCAAGATGTGGGAATGTTGCATGATGCATGTGGAATGGAGCAGTGGCCTGAGAGGGTTATCCCCAGGAGTCAGTGCTGCTTTTGCATTTCCCCACTGCTGGCAAACAGCTACCTCTGTGCACTAGGAAGCCTTAGGAATAAGCCCTCAGAAGATGGGCTTCCCTGTGGCACAGTCCTGTTGGAAGCCTTTCTGGGAGCGGGTGCTGTGCAGCTGGAGAGAGCATGAACCAGCAATGTACACTAGTGTCATGAGGAAATAGAAACATGAACCAAACTGCTTAACCCAGCACCTTGCACTTCTGCTGGACTAACTTGATTTAGTAAGTTAAAATGTCAGTGCTGTGGCTGTAGCACTGCTGTTTCCTTTCCCTGTCTTCTCGACATCGACACTGCTTCAGGGTTTTTAAAAACGTCTCCCAAAAGCGGGAAAGATCACGAAAAATATGCTTTTAATTGCATGCAGTTTTTAATATTCCTGGGATCTGTTTTGAAGGGTGCGTTTGACAGAGAGAAACCCAGCAGCCCCACACTGAATCCTTTGTCCTTCCTGCGGGGTGAAACAGTAGATAGCTTACTGTAAGTGTGGCTGCCTGCCAACCCGTGGCGCAGATTCTTTTTTTAATACTGTAAACTGGCAAGAAATCAAGAATTGCCGTTCTTCCTTTTATTTACTTTCCCTTCTGTATTAAAGAGCTCAGTAAATAAGAGAAAGTTAAATGTTGAGTGAAGGTTTCATACTGATTAATCATTAAATAGCAAAGAGTTATTGGTTCGCGGGGGGGATTTGCCCGCTTTTTTCCATTTCTCTTTGGTTGAAACTGGAAATATCAGTTGCTTCATCTGGAATAGATTATCACAGGGAAAAGTCTGTGCAGTTTGAAATGAGGACACAGCAGAATGCATCCATCATGCATAGTTTAAAATAATCTGCAAGACTGCTTTTGATTTGATCCTTAGATGTACTTCCTCCCGATTTTCTTCAAAACTTCTGTTAATAATGAGTACTCTGTCTCTAGAAAAGGCTTTTTTGTAGAGTCTGCCCCCAGCCTCTGCTTGTAAGTATTTTCTTATTTGAACAACTAAGCTTCCTGAAATAGCTGCTGAGTTTTTTGTTTTGCTGTTATATTTAAAAGTGGTAGAGGGGTGTGGAGTTCCTTCTGCTGCTTCTCAAATCCAAGGCATGCCTTGCAAGCTACTTTGCTTTCACGCTAGAAAGGGAATCGGCATTGCTGCTTTTCTCATGGTTGTGCTCCTAATTATTGGCAAAATTATCCCCAAGCAAAAAAAATATGATGTTGGTATTGATATAGTGCACATTTGAGTGATTTATCTTGAGAGAAATGTATTTCTATGTGCATGATGCAGGAGGCCAAATTAAATTTAAAAATTACTGTGGCTGTTAAATAAGGACCTAATGTGAAAAATTAGCCTACAACAGATTGTTTTAAATCCCAAAGCGTACTGTGGTTCATTCAGAGGTCAATCTTGCTTAAAACATACTAAACATTGAATAATATCAATGTATATCTGTTGCTGACTTGATGAACCTACCATATAGGTCATGCATGCACAGCTTTATTAAAGGCATTGTTGAAAGAAAACACAGATTCATGTTTTGTTTCTTTTATATTTCTTGGCTAATTGGAAATTAAGGTTTCTGGAAGTGATAAGGATTAGTTTTGCTTTAAAAGCAGTGGACTGTGACTGAAGAAATCTGGACTTGATCTGGCAGATTTCTTGAAATAACTTGCTCAAATCATTAGTTTTTTTGGGGGGGAGTTTCTTTTGTTTGTTTTTTTTCCCTCTAAATTCTTCATCTGTAAAATGGAGATAATCCTGTTCCCTTACCAGATGGCAGTATGTTATAGATAAATTAATGAATGTTTGTGGGAAAAAGCAGTAGCACTTAATGGGTTTAGCATAAGTATTCACATTAATGATTCATGTTAAAGAATGATTGAAAAACTGCATTAACTTGAAAGTTGGGAGTCTGCTGTCCCAGAGGCAGAGGCTTAGTTTCCAATCTGCAATGCCCAAATGAGGGACAGGAGAAATATTTATTCAGGAAATTTAGTAGTTTACAAGTTTCCTTCCTTTGGTTCCTTCCTTCCTTTAGCTAGAAAGAAATTTTTTTTCAGACTCTGCTGGACAAGTCTGGATTTCTGAAGTAAATTCTCTTTGAATATAAAAGGAATAAGCACATTTTTGTGGATATTTGTGCAGATGATCTGGCACAAAAATTAATGAGTAAATAAACTATTTGAAGATGATTAAATTTGAGAGATGATCGAAACAAATGACAGCAATTTTTCTAAGCAATTATTAAAAAAACCCCAACCCTCTCTTGCAAAAGCACGGATCAGAAAATATCCCATCTCAATTATAGCCATCAGAAATCTTCCCCCCATTTTCCTTTTTCTTTCGACTTTATATTTTGAGCTCCTTCAAGATATGTAGGAAGATTTTCTTGCAAAATGACAGGTAGAACTATCACAAACTTGTTACTATTTTAGGGGTGTTGGATAAGATGCAAGATTATCTTGAATACAGTTTCGGTTTTGCTGCCTTTTCAGTGTAGCAAGCTACAGGGACAATACAAATTCAGTCTTCAAGGATCCTCGACCTCAAAGAGAGAAATAAGTAGGTAACAACTCTACTTTCACTTGTGTTTTGCAGTCTTTTATTTTTTATAAATGGGATCGTTTATTTTAAGTGTAAATGGCATTAGTTCATCCCTGTTTTGTTACCCATATTGAGGGAAAGAAAAGAAGTATCTGCACAGAGTTGGAGTTATAATGTGGCCGTGTGACTTGAGAGGAGTCTACTATACATGATTCTCCTTTGATACTGGGAGCAGATTTTCTTCAATAACTGGCAGATTCCTGTATATATTTTTAAAATGCAGGAATAAGTGCTTGATGTAACTATTACAATGACTTTATTTAATAAAAGCAGTTCACTGCAGTAGCATTTCAGTTACTCTTGCCATGTTCGGATTGTTCTCTTGCAGATCTCAAAAGCTCAGGCTTTGTGCTCCTTCAACTATATATTTGGAAGAAACAGAAAATGGTTTTGTCACTTGCTTCCTACTGTCATAGTCGGTTCTTACAGTAACAATTTTCCTTGGCTGTTGCAGCGTGTGCCAGGAGATTGCAGATCCTGTGTCTGTGCGTAGACTTGATACCTCAGAAACTGTCTATTATCCGATATGCCGGTAAGGCAATTACCGTGAGTCAGATGAACCCTCCACTCCAGGTTCCTTGTTATGGGTCAGGCCAGAGCAAGACCTTTTCTGGTCAGGGAGCCAGTCTGTGAATTAATGTCAGTGCGAATTACGGGTAAAATCCCCAGCTGTGGCTAGTGTCCAAAATCGGTAGCAAGACTGGTAATTTAAATGACTGCCGTTCCTGGACAAAAATAAGCTGCTTGCATCTTGCACTTTCTCTCATCCTAACAAGACCATTTTGGATTTGTCCGAGTGAAACCAAGAGAGTAAGTTCAAGGAGGAGGAAAAGGTGTTTCTTTCTCCTTCACTTCAGTAACTTCATGTTTGTCCATGTTTTTTTCCCCAGCTCCTTAAACCGGAGGAAGGATGTCCCACTGATCGTCTCTCAGCAGGTCACGGCATAAGCTGCTCCCTGTTTTATCCCTCCGATGAGGCCATATACCACTCGCTGCATTCACTCTTTCCTTTGCCAGGTCACGTTTGATTTTCTCCTCTTGAACAGGGCTCAGAACAGCCTCAGCCCTTGCCAGTCCCTCACTCCCTTCCCAGAGCTGGGGGCTGCTGGGCAGAGTGACACTGGCAGCCTCGTGACCTCCACGACCGCCTCATCTCCGCTGTGGCACCTGCGGCAGTATCGGCCACAAAGGGATTTTCTTTATTGCATTAAGCTTGCAGAGAGAAGATTTAGTAGGTGTGTGGCAGTGCTGTTAGCCTCCTGTGACCCGGTGTCTCAGCAAATCCTTCCATGGCCGTGTAGAATTTGTTTTAGTTTGAGCGAATTCGTCTTCGTTAGAGCCATTTTGAGGGAAGTTGTTCCCTCTACCCAAGGGGCCATCTTCTTAATTCTAGGTGGCTGGACCTACTGCTGGTATTTGAATCATTATGCCAGTCTTGAGCAGCATCCCATCTGGCAATGGGAAATTCAAAAATACAATTAATTGAGTTTCCTTATATCATATGGTTGTGAAACGCTTTTTAACAAACTTTCACACAGAAACAGAAGTTTTATGCTTGTGGTGGTAATGTTCATAAAGAAAATGTTTTGGTGTGCTTAGTGCAAAATAACATTTCAACTTTTGGAGGACAACCACAAAATCTACTAAAAAAATAACTGTTGGCAGACACACAGGCAGAGGAAATCTATCAGAGTTTGTTGATGTTTGTCTGCAGTGCAGACCAGTTAACAAATTCTTTGCCTATGCGAATGAGCAGCATCTCGTCACACCACTTCAAAATCTTTAAATAACTTAAAGGCTCTTTTCTTTGATGTGAAGTTCACTGTGCAACACCTTGGTGCCAGGGAGGATAGTTAGTTATTATCTTTATTACAGGCGTGCCCTGATTTAAATATCTGTATAAAATGTCTCATCTGTGGCACGCTGATACTGCTTGAGCATTGAGTACCTGTTGTACGTGAGCTGCCTTCAGCTGGGGCGTGTTCAAAATGAAGAACAGAAAATGTTTTACCTTCCCTCAGATCCTAAATGGAGCTCTGCTGAAATGTCAGTGGAAAAGTTGGAAGAGTCTGAGCCTAGCTTGAGAAAAAAGTAAACAAAATAATATTTTTAGGTGAGGTGCAAGTAAGATTTGCCTGTACAAGTAGAAAAGTGAGACCTGCTAGTTTAGACCAGCAGGTTGCCTCTTGCCAAATTCCAGATGACAATGACTAGAAGTGACTTGGTCTGGGTGTTTTGGTGAAAATCCCTGTTTCGGCTGTGACTGCAGGGTATTTTTTGGGGGAAGGAATTGCATGTAGTCCCCTGCCATGGGCAGGGACAGCTTTCACTGACCAGGTTGCTCAAAGGCCCATCCACGCTGGCCATGAACACTGCCACTCCACAACTGTCTGGGCAACCTGTGCCAGTGCCTCACCATACTCAGCATAAAGATTTTTTTCCTGATATGTCATCATGCCTGTGTTATTGGATTCTAAACAAATACACAGGAGAGCTTTCTAGTTTCTTTGGAAAAATGATCAGAGGAAGGAATATCAGTGTTTAGGATAGATGGATGCACTGCAGTAATACCTGCTGCCCATTATTGAGGTCTAAGGTCCAGCCACTGGCTTTGCTTTAAGGCGTTCATAGACCTTTCATAGGTTTGACATGGATTAGCTATTGGATAAAATGTGAACCCTAAGTGAAAGGATGGACTGCTGAGATAACCTTTAATTGCCAGACATGGGAAGGATTTAAGACCTGTTCCCAGCCTTTTTTTCCAATTAGCTTGACAGTTTTGGGGGCAGGGGGGCGGTCTTACCCTGAAGTTTCCATTCTCCTTGTATATTTTTTAGGGAGAATAAGCCCATAATTTTTTGCCTGTGGATGCCTGTTGATAGAATTTAATGCTGTTTAACTGAGATGATCAAAGGGTCAAATAATTTTGTGACTTGTTAGGTATCATTTCGTCTTCAGTGCAAGTGGCCGTGGTCCCTGGGGTTGAAGAACAGTGATTGTTATGGTTCTTTTACCACCTGGCTTTGTGACAAGAATACTTGATCTTGTGTTGCTCTCCATGATGAAAAAATAGATGAATAAATAGGATTTACGAGTTTTCTTTGCAAGGCTTTTCCATAGGGCAATTGATTTTTAGTCTGTACAAGACAGACCAACACAAGAAAAAAAAAATTGTATTTCTCTCTCCTGCTTTCCCAGGTTCGGTGTAAATGAAAGAAGACTGATATGTACTTACAGATCTTTAAAAATGCCTTTACAGTTTTTCTTTGGCTTTCTGAAGAGAAGATTGTGTATTTTTAATTCTGAGGAAGGAATTTTTTTTCAGTAATTTTGAATGCCCTTGGGCCCTCTTATGCAGAACTCTGTAATTCTTCATGACAAAAATCTTGCACAAGGCTTTTTGGAGTGGGAACCTTCCTTTTTAATTAGGTTGCAGATGAAAGTTCAGCTCAGTCATGTTAGTGGTGGAAGTTTCTTCAGTGACTTTTCCCATCAATTGTATACTTTGTGTCAGGGTCAAAAGTATCAATGTTCTTCAAAAATTATCCCATAACCTTTTTTTTTCATTTAAGGAAGCAGTAGTCTCCTTTGGAAGAGTCTTATACAAAAGATTAAATTGGTAGAATCAGGAATTCAAGATAAATGAAAAGGTTTTTTGTAAATGTGAAGACATTCCATTTAATATAAGCTGATGTTTTCCACTTTGCATGATTACGCAAATGCAAAATTAGGTAACAGAAGTCAAGATCAGACGCATTTTGAAGGTTTGTTTGTTTTTAAAGTGTATTCCTCTTCCTAGGAGAATATACTTCAGGTAAATATTAGATCTGTCTGTAAACTGGAAAATCAACTTCTCATCTTGCTTAAAAGGTGCCTTTGTAAGTAAGGGCAGTATAGTACCATTAAAGTGGTGTTTTCCATGAAGAGAAATGCAATGTCATGCTGTATTTAACTACTTTGTAAGACCCAAGCTGTTGTGATGAGAAAAGTTCAATAAAGTTTCTAATATTAAAATATCTTTTGCAAGTCTATAACTTTCTTTGGCATTTATCACTTGGAATTATATACTGGTTGTCTTCTTGAAAGAAGGCTTAGAGCTGTGTCTTTAATAATTTTCAAAGTATGAATATAATTATAGGTTTCTCATAATAACAAAGGTACCAGTTGTGTTGTTTTAGTGTAGAGATGGTTAAAAGCTGGTATACTGGTCACCACAGATCAACATATATGTATATTTGTGAGGTAAAAAGCAGCTATTTGTTGCATGAAAGATAGCCGAGGTTTAAAAATTCTTTAGAAATGTGCAGGTGAAAATTTTTTCATGTCTACAGCTTTATGCCTAAAGGCCCAATTCTGTAGCTGTACCAGAGAGCAATGAGCAGAGTGGGATGTAACAGAGAAGATGCTTTAGGACCAGTCCTGTAGCAAGACCTGACTCAGGCTCAGTCACCCTTTGGGGCACGGCATGTCCAGAAGGGCAGCTGCTGGCTGCAGGAGGGTCGCTGGTTCAGAAGAGTGGTCAGACTTCCAGGGCAGGGCTGTGTTTTGTGGGGCACAGGTGTATCTGCATGGGTGTTTTGGTGTGGATTAGGAGTGTTCTCCTGGAGCAAGTCCGCCCATTGTCCCCGCTTCCTGCCGACGTGCGCGCCTTGCCGAGCGGGCTCCTGGCACGCACGCGGGTTTCGGTTTGGGTGCTGCTACACCAGGAGATGTTTCCACTGAATGGGAATACCCATTCAGTCAGCAGGACCTGTCTGGTTCTAGCTGAAAGTGAAACCAACTGATGGAAGCGTGGACACTTGTCCCTGAGATCAACTCCTGAGGAGCTGTGCTGCTGGCTGTTGTCACAGTCTGACTGCTGTCACTATCCCTGCCTCGGCCAGGGACTAACAGCAGGTGCCTAGGGAAGACAGTCAAAGTGCAAGCACGTACTAGTGCTTTCCCAATGTATTTTCCCAGCTTTCAGCAATCTGAATCTCACAAACTTCCTGAAGCAGAGATAGTATCTTTGATTTAAGAGACTGTGATAGATTTTTCTTCCATTAGTTTGTCTTACTGTTTTGTAAACCCTGTGCATTTTTATCATCCACAATATCCTGTGCAAGGAGTCCTAAGGTAGAACAATGTATGTGTTAAGAAGTACCTTCCTTTTGTTTATTTTGAATTTAATACCTGATCATTTAATTTGATGCTCCTTTGTTCTTACCTTATAAGAGACAAATGATTCCTTATCCACTGCCTTTATGGTGCTCCATTTATCACAGATCTCTTTGATACTACCTTGACTGTTTGTCTTCCAGGCTGGAAAATCCATGTCTATTTAGTTCCTTGATCAGAACCTATTTCATACCTTTGATCATCCTTGTTCTCCTCTCTGGCTTCCTTTTTTCTGTTGTCTTTCTGAGACTGGAGGACTGCATGCAAGCTAGAAAACGTATTCATTGTGCAGCATCCATTGTTTAAATGCTAGCTTGAGGGTGTCTTCTGTGGTGCTCTACATTTCCAATAATTTTCAATTTTTTTTATTTGATTGCTGAAAATAAACCATCAATTTTTTTATAAATGTTCCCATTGAACACAGTGGAACTTTCCCTGTAGTAGTAACAGCTCACTCAGAGCCCATACTGTATTCATGGGATTGGAGTTGTTTTCCTCCCCACCCATCCTCCACACCACTCCCTACAATTCTTTATACCTGCCAGCACTGAGTTTTGTCATCCATTTTGCAATTTAGTCTTTTGCTATGTGAGATGAGTTACAATTCTCTCAGTAAGCCTCTGTTTGTATTGCTGTGAGCGACTTGGTATCAGTAGGGTCCTCTTTCTGCACACCATTCTTCGCTCTTCTCCAACCCATTTATCCACCTGTATCCTACAAAACTCCTGTGGAATACTGGTAGTGACCTATTTTCATAGGGAAATGGAATGTTTAATACTATCTCTTCTTTCCCATTTTTTAACAAATTACTTATTTGTTTGGAGATCAGACGAGTGGATTGATCCAGTCATGTTTGTCCTCACAACAATCCTCCAGCAATGCTAATGGATTTTTGAGGCAATTGTTTAAATGCCATGTGGACTCTTCCCCAACACGTGGTGTCTAGCTCTCTGTTTTTTGTAACAGTTCCTATCAATTTGCTCCATGCGTACATCAAATTAATTGTTTTGTAGTTTTCCGGATCCTCCTGAGAGGCCTGTTAGGAGCTTGGCAATGTGTTTGCTATCTCACACTTCTCTGGTACAGAGATGGGTCTAAATAAGATTAACATGAGCAGTAATAGCTCAGCTGTGTGTACGTGAGTTCCTGCAAACGTTGAGGGAGCACCGTCTCACACTTGTGGTCTGTCACCATTTGTTTTGGCCATATTTCTCTGCTGAACTCTTTCACTGACGCTTAAATCTCAGGCTGATTCTCAACCCAGAAACAAAATAAACCTGCTGCAATCAGGGGATCATCTACTTAACTTTTTCCATAGCAAGCACAGAGGGAAAACATCTTTTAGTTTTGTTGTTGTGGCTTTTTTGGTTTGGTGTGGTTTAGTCTTCAGCATTTTTAGCTCTGTGTAGATTTATAGGCAGATCTGTGCCAGGGTTTCTTTTCAGACAGAGGTAGATTAGATTATCCAGAGGCAGAAAGGATAGACTTTTCTTCTTTGGGACAGTCCATCAGCTTTCTATTTCCTTTAACCCCTGGCAGCAAGAAGGGACCAGTGTAGAACTCAAGCCTAAATCCCTGAGTGAACCTCCTTCAATGATGCACTGGTGAGGTGGAGGAAACTGATAAACTTTCAGGTTGTGTGGGCATTTTTTGTTATTCATTGCTGTTTGTTTTGAGTGGGTTGTTCGGATTTTTTTTGGTGGTTGTACTTGATTGACTTTTTGGGGTGGTTTTCTTGTTTTTGTTTTGTTTTCATTCTCTTTAATATTTCCCCTAAAGACAGCTAGGAAACTAAACATGTCAGTTATCTTAGTGCAACTTTACGATTTTATAATTAAAGTCACAATGGCAGGAAATGCAGAAGTTTAGGTTTCAGAAGCAATATTGGCCACATATGGACTGTTTTAACTTCCTGCCTTTCATCATCAATTCTTATTTACGTACTTTGTGACCTACGTTAAGAACTAAGAGTCTGGCAAAACCTGATGATTCTTATCCTAATGATGCTCCTGGGAAGTTGTGGGGAAAATAAAATTTTTGGTTAAGAATTTAAGGGTGAGTAGTTTAAGTGATTTGCTGTATTTTGTGTGTGAAGTTTGTGGAATTTGTGAGTGAATGCAGACTTCTGAGTCCTACCCCAAGGTTAACATGCTTAACTGGATTTTGTTTCCAGTAATATTTAGTGACTTTGCTGAGATTCTCTGTAAGAAAACTCCCTGTAAGCAAGGGAGAGTGAAGAGGAAAATGAAGGTGTTTGGACTCTGAGTCATTCTCCAAGGAGACCTCAGGGTTGAGGAAAGGGTGGGTACTGTGAGTTCTCTGGAAGACAAGGGTGTGGGCATGTCTTGAGAAAGGTCAAAATTATCTCCTAGGAGATGGCAGGTGACTTACATATAACTGTGGAGCTTTGTCAAAGGGACCAGGTAAAAATGTGCTGCTCTGTTATACACAAGGTCGTTTCAAACTCTGCTAATAAGTTAGAGATTTCATACACTGCAGGGAAGCAGGATATGAAATCCCTTAACATGCCCTGTGTGTTAAAATAATAGGCATGAACAAAAAGAGAGGGAAAATAAATGGGTTTGAGGCACATTTTTGGTTTTGTTTTCAGCTGGTTCATTTAGAGGAGGCCTGTTGGGAATCTGCATGATGGGAATTTGAGTTGTATTGCTCTTCACTAACACAGCTGACAGGGCAGAAAAACCTGAAAGTGCAGAGGTCTGTGACAAGCCTGGAACTGAAGAGTGAGGCAGAGGATCAGTGGAACACTGGGTTTGAGACTGAAATCTTTGAAGTTCAGCAGCTATGCAAGAACTAAGGTTATTTTCACCAAAACCACTAGAATTTGTGAGGACTGGACATGAGGCAACAGTTGGAGCAAGTGAAGTTGCAGGTTGCAGACCAAGGATCTTGCCAGGTACTTGTGAGGAAGGTGTTCATGCAATGGGCATGGGGCATGAATGTACTCATCAGCCTAGGCAAGAGAAGTGCTGGTCCTTCAGGAGGTGCTTGCAGACATGCACAGCTATTTGAAGTCTCAGAAATTAATTGAACATTTTAATTTTTGTTTAGTTAATAGGTAATTTCTGCACTGTGTCAGTGTTGATGGTTAATTACTTGCACATTTCATTAGGAAAGCAAAAGGAGATTGTGCCTGGTCCTTGGCATGATCTGGTTGGTGTTGGCTGTCATGCTGTGTTGAAGTCAGAATTGCTCTTCTGACTTAATACATTGTTAGTACTGCATATGGTTCTGTCGTGGCCAGGATATTCAAGTCACTGTGGGATTTTTATTTCATTTTTATTTGTCCCATAGTTGTAATTCACCAGTGAGTATATGGTCCACAGAGCCATTCTTTTTCTGTCTTCTGTCATTTTCAAGTAACCTCAAGTGTGACTCCTTTATATTATGAATGGTATGTATTTCCAGTTGTGATGTAATGGTTTGGCTGGTGGCTGAGATAATGAGCTGAAGGACTTGAGCTGATGATCTCATCTTTCAGCCTGCCAGACTCTCTAAACTTTTTTGCTAATCACTGCTCATAATGAATACTCACTTACCTAGGATATTTCTTAGTACTTCAAAATTTTTCATATCAAGCATAGGGTGAATTGAATAATGTATCAAATGGGACTTTTTATTATTTGAAAGAATTTTCTTGTGCCTTTTTAAAGTAAATTATTTCTCTGATTTCTACTGTACTGATACCTCCCCTGATCCCTCCATGGCTTTAGAGAATTCTTGAGCAGTGAAGACCAGGCATAGTATTTATAAAGTAAAAAGAAGGTTTTTTTCTGAGCAGAGTATACATCTGATTATGCAGAGTCTCTCAGTGCACTAAAAGTGCTGTATGGCATGTTTCATAAAAGTAATATTTTAGTAAAGGAGGATCTCATATGACATGGCTTTTCATCATTGCTGCAAAACACTGACATTCCTCCTTGGGTGGGAGCCACAGCACACAGATTTGTGAAATGAATGTTTATAAAACCAGAGTTTTCAGGTACTTGTAGAGGTTTTTTTTTTGGTCGTGTTTATTTTTCTGGAGTTGACTGGATCAAATTGGTTTAACTCTGCATGTAATATGTAGATTTTTATGTATATTAAAGGTCTGTATTCATCCCACGGGTGGATTTTTGACTGAGGCATCCAGGTTCACAATGCAGCTGCTGTGGTCTGCATCTGTAATCCGTAGGAGCAGGGGGGTGCTGCCAGAGGGTAATTTGCAGGTGCCTTTGTTTCTGTTCTCAGTGCACAGATAACGAAGAGGAGAGCAAGTATCTTCCCTTCTTTTTTAATTCTGAAGTGCTGTCATCTTTTCAGCAGTGGGGTTTGGCATCCTACCTCCAGAGAGGTTTGCTCAGTCACAGCCTAGTCTGTGTAGGATGCTGTTCTCATACTGTTGTTTTTTTTCTTGTTAGAGCTTTGATAATGTGACTGTCAGGTTGGCATCTTGCTCTGTTTTGTATCTACAACCAGCAGAGCTTCATTTTTGCATCTCTGTCATGTACTAATGAACTGAGTCTTGAATTCTGCTGTTGCTCCTTGAAAACTAAGTGCCAAATTTGTTTCCACACAAAGCTCCTTCACTCAAGATGTGAAGTAGATTCAGATGTGCTAGCAAATACACTTTGTAAAGTTTGTCTTTCCCTGCTTTCTGGCTACTGGTGGAAAAATTTGATTGCAAACCACTTTGACTGTGCAGACTTCATCTGTACAGAGGTTTGGAAGAGCAATAGTGTGTCTTTTTATCATCAATAAATAATTCCAGTAGCATATGGCACTTGGAAATTTTAAATACTGATAAAATACAAACTTCCAGGAGGTGCCAATATAAAGAGAGATGTTAACTTGCAAGCAATTTTGCCCTTGCATTAGTTCAGAAATGGTAATATTCAGGAAAGATGTCTCTACTGTGTATTACAGGTTGCTTTGTTTGTGGCATGCTCTACAAACTAGGCCACGTGACATTTGTAATGAGACTGTATTCCTCGAATTCTGCTGCTCTTTCTAAAAATGAATTAAAGGAGTTTGCAAATAACCTTGCTGTTATCAAGTGACAAGTCTGGTGGCAGTCTATGGTGCTTTTAGAACTGACTGTGGAGGGGATGACACGGTTTAAGGTTGGTTGTTTAAGGTGTTTTTAGAAGAGCTGGGTGAGAGAATGGGGAAAGGTTCTTTGAGAAGTGAGTTGTTGATCCATATCAGGGGCTATGTCCTCAGTGCTGTTTCAGTACTTCATTGGAAACCAAGTGCTGAGCTTTTGGGATGTAGCAGATTGCCTGTTTTTACCTCCTTATACATACACACTTATATTTGTTTTAGCTAAATTAGCAGATGGGTTTACCCTGCCCTTTGTCATCACCCACCACCTAGAGATACTCCTGATTAATTGAGAGATGCAAGGGTGGAGTAATTCTCTCCTTATGCTGCTTGTGCTTCTGAGTGATTACTTTTCTGTAATTATTTACAATTATATGAAAATTAAACAGTGTGAGAGGCCTAATATCTCATAATATAGTCAGTGCATTGGGCACAGGGACCAGCCATAAGGCAATTATTGAGCTCTTGGATGAAGAACTGTGATTTCTCTTCCTAGATCTCAGTACCAGGGGTGGGAATGATTATGGCATAATGAAAGTGCAAAAGTTTGCCTCTTGGCTTGTAGCTGATGAGGTTTTAATGTAGCCCTTTGATAGGCAGAGGAAAAGAAAGCTTTTTAATTTTGACAGTGGACTTCTATCAGATTTAATAAAAGGGATGGCAGGACAGGGTTACCTCTAGCAGCAAGGAACTGGGCTTGGTTGCTTGAAAGGCCTCTCCCAATCTTATATTTTCTGTTTCTGGCTAGAGGAGAAAGATGACCTGCCAGCATGAGAGAGGTTTGTGTTGTCAACAGAGAGAGCCTCTGAGAGGGAGCTCTTCTTTTGCAGAGAGAAATTGAAGTTTTTCCACAATTGTCTTTCTGCTCCATATTAATATACACTTGATATAATAAAATAATCTTCATGATTTTCTGGTGGAGAAGTTATTTTTCCAAATATTTATAAAGGCCATTTGCCATTTAATTATCCAAATAATCTGCTTACATTAGTCTGTAACTCACAGTCCCACTAAATACTCAGTCAAGAAAGATTTGCCAGTGCAAAGGAGGAGCACTGAAGTGCAAAAAAAAAATATGAGCCAGGTAATAGCCAGTAGAAATAAAGCTTATCTGCACCTTACTTTAAATAACATAGGCTTTGAGACTTTTAACATACCTTATAACATATCTATCTTACTTATTTTCCAAGGATTTATATTTGCTCTTGGATTTTCTTCTCTTATAGGTCACTGAAAGTTCCTTAGAAGTGTTTTTCATTTTGCTATGCTTAATTCAGATATAAATCAATGAGGAAAAATGGTGCTTCTGCTATAATAGTGATATCCCCAACAAATGGAAGTTTTGTTACTGACCTTAAGGGGCTTTGATTTTATTCGTCAGTTTATTATACTTCACACATTTGCTATTTATTTCATTTACAGGGATCAGCTGGGAGCTGAATTTTGTCTTGAAATAAAAAAATAATATTTTGAGTTCTCCTAGGTGCCACTTTGTGTTTTTTATGTGTATCCTTATTATATTCATATATATTTTATAGTAATTTAGATAATTTCATAGATAAAAGATAAAGCCACATTTCAAATGATATAAAATTTCAAACAATTTAAAACAGTAATGCATTTAAGAGTAGTGAATAAACAGTTGTATTTGTCAAGTAAAGGGAGAATATATGATGTGATACTGCTGTGTATGTAAAAGATACCTTAAAACTTTCAAGTAGCATTTGCACTGTTTTGATTTCAGTAGAAGGTCAAATGAGTTTTAAAAGAAAAGTTCATAATATTTACCAAAATGTTGATCTTTCTCATGGAATGCATTTGTGTAGTTTATAATACCCATTCTTTATTCCACTGAATGTTATATTTAAAAGTATAAAATGCAAATGCATAAAGAAAGCACACAGTCGAAATGGTAGGAAATATTGCTATTTGGGTAAACTAAGAAAATATTTGCATTCTCCACTTCCCAAACATCCCCCTTTTACCAAAAAAGATGAAAACATGTTATCTGAGTCATTGTACTGCAGTTGCTAATACAACATTTTCCATTAAAAGTGTTTACTATTGAATGTAGGAACTATGAAAATTTTCACCAAGAAAAGAACATCACATAAGGGTTAATGAGATTATGGATAAAATCTTAGTTTGTAATGCTCTTTATATAATAAAGATACCCTTTGATATGAGAAAAAAATAACTGAAAGTTAATCTTGAACTTCATCTGAATAAAAAATGCAGCTTTGCTCCTTATCACTTCGGTAAAAGCTTTTTAACAGGATCCAACTTGGTTTTTTTTCTTCCCTTCACGTAGCAGAGGGAGCTTAGTATATACTTGGAGACTGAATTAATTTTTCATAGCAAAAACTAAAGTTGAAATAAGTATTTTGAAAAAAATGAAGGACCAACCAACATTCTTGGGTTATGTATGAGATGTTTCAGGGTATATTGTTTTGTTTTGAATTCAGGTTTTGCCCTGTAGCCGAGTCTTGTCTCTTCTAAGTCATATTTGCTCTTACTTACTGATGAAATACATAAAAGCTCAATATGCTTCCATATGAGAAATTGCTGGCAAAGTAAGAGCAGTCTTTGGCCAGAGTCTGAGTCATAGATATGTTAAGTCATATCTAAACTCATTGGAGGAAAAAAACGGAGGTCAGTTTTCCAAATACAATGAACCCATAAGTAAGCTTATTAGTTATTCATCTTTTAACCTTTTGAAGTAGACACACTTTTTTTTTGAGGATTGGTTTCTTAGGATTGGTTTTTACCATTATGCTATAAAGATGTAGAAAGCCACTAATTGTGTTTAATGGCTGCATTAAATACTTCACCTGCAAAAAGCCGCAGAGGTAAAATACCAGCCCAGAGTAATGTTTTCACATTGCTTGGTCCCCACATGTACGTAGGCATACAGGTACTGCTGTTCTGCTGGCTAATATTGCTAATGTGCTTCTCAAAATGGAATATAAATACTGGAGTATTTTCATTTTTCATGCTGTTTCCTGTGTCTAATCCCATGGGATGTGATGTAGAAATGCTAGTAAAGTTTGTTTGTTTTTTGTAGGCTTGAGGGGGGTGGAGGGGTAGGTGGGGGTTACTTGCATTTCCTTAGGCATTGTTAACTATGTGTTTAAATGTTGGAACTGGGCCAAGAAATTCCACCTCATAATTACATTTGTGGTTTAGTGGCAGAACTTAATACCACTGCCTTTAATAGCAGATAGAGGAGAACACACAAAACAACCCTCTTGTCTCTCTGTGAGGCACAGACCTCCGGGATAAAGACCTGGTTTTGGATACAAAAATCACGTTCCTAAAACTATTTTCAGTGCTTAAGGGAGATAATAGAACAAATGGTTGATTAATAAAGTAATTTTATGAAATGTTGTTTGAAATATGTTAATTCTGGGTTATACAGTGCTATATTAGATTAATAATAATGAGAAGGAGGCTGTGTTGTAGTAGGTCAAGTTGTTGACTTTCAGAATAGTTCTCTTCTATTTAGCCAAAAAAGTAGCATCATTACAAATGCTGGAAAATGTGTGCTCAGACTAGTACTGTTGAAGCCCTGATACTAATACTATATGCTGAAACAAGGGTTATTTTTCCTTTATTTCTTTGCAATTTAATTTCTGGACATGTTACCATTATGCTCTGTGTCTCTAGCTTAGCAGCTGTAGGGAACACAGAAAATCAAGCCACCAAAAGGAGTTTTCCTGCATTTAATGTGCTAGCAGCTGCCACACCACATTCAGTAGGAGCCTCCCAGCTGTTGTGCCAGAGGGGGAGCTCCCAGAGATGTTGAGATCTCACTCACCTGAAAGTCAGAATGCTTGTTCTGGAGCCAGCAAAGGTAATGCATTTGTAATAAAATGCAGAGAGCTGTACCAGAGCAAGAAGTTAAATAATCCCCTAGTATATATTGGTTGCACAAGTTGACTATTTGTGGATGGAGCAGCTCCATCCATGGGAATCCAAGAGAATTCGTAGCCATTTCTAGTTCTACAAGCCAAAACCTACAAAGGAGAAGGGGTCTTTCTGTCCCAGTGTGATCCTGTTGCAAGAGCCCAAGATGCAGCAGGAGCCCAGTGTTTATGGAAAGAGCAGATGATTAGTTCTGCACACAGATTTATTTTACTGGGCTTGTCTGATGAGCTCATCTCAGGTAAAACAGATCGTTCTTCTGTCCAGGCATTAGGAAGTATCCATTAGATACTTTTAAAGTATCTATTAGAAACTAAATATTCATGGCCCTGTGCTAGTATTACTTGTGTTAACGTGTGAAAAAATCATTCTCCACATATGTCTCCATCAGAATTAGTGAATAAAAAAAAAGGATGAACTAAATGCTACCCTACATTTGTTAATGTTTTTTTAGGATTATGTTGTTCTCATACCTCAGGCAGGTCTTCACCTTTGTGTTGATACAGCAACAATCGTTATCACAGTTGTATCCAAGGAGGGACTCTTAGGATCTAGATTTTCGAGGTATCCAGACACTTGCAGGTGACAACAGTCCTGGTCAGATTTTTTAAGGTGCATGACGAGAGTGGATGGGCCTATGAGTGATTAGGTCTCTAGTCCACTTAGACTTTTGTATTCCTTATGTATGCATTTCAAGGTGCTGAAAAAACCTGAAAATCCAGCCCTAGAGGCCACATACAAGCAGATTAAACTTTCCAACCAATATTTGTTACATATTTTACTTTTAACAGGGAGCAGTGTCAGCCTTTGTACGTCCTGAACTGTTTGGCCTTGCTTTGGGAGATGGGCTAGATTAATCTCTCTCCATGTGAAATGTTTTTATAACAACAACGTAAATTTACTTGGGAAAGCACAAGTCGCTGTAGGATTTGGGGCATAGTTTACCCCAGTCGGGGCTTAATTCAGCATGTAATTAAACACATTTTTAACTTTAAGCATATGAATAGTTCTAATTAAATTAATGGCTCTCAGTGCAGTTGCGTGATTCTGCCTGCCTGAAACAGACTGTGGGATTAGGACCTTCATTTAAAGGTTGTGCTTTACGGAGTGCCAGAGTTCATCCCTGCCCTTACTAGAAACATTAGACTGTTGTAGCATCTGAGAATCAGTGTTCCTGTTACAGAAAAATATAAGTGCCAGGTTTTTTTGTAGTTTTTCTGAAGGCTTTCACCTATTCGTTTATACAGAGGGTTGGGAAAACAGCACTGATAAGTAATAAGGAATGTGGTTTTGTGGTTTCCAGTCTGCCACATCAATGCTCTGCAAATGAGTTTAGTTTGCAGCAGGCACTGCATATTGTAAGCTGTTTCTGAGACAATATTTAAATATACTTCCCTGGCAGCATAGAAATATAAATAAACATGCGGTGTTAACTTGTAATGTTATTAATCTGAGTGAATTTCAAAAGTAGCTTACTGAAACTGCAGCATTATTTTTGTTGGATTTGAAAGGAGATGTGCTGTACAGATAGCAATGTTTTATCAATCACACAATGAAATCAAAGTGGAAACAGCGTTTGAAAAAGCCTTATAGAGTTTTGTACTGATGTGCTTATCCATTCATATTTTATTGTTAGCATCTGTACTGAGTGATTGGAAGAATTACCACATTAGAGGCCCTTGAGACACGTATTACTTACATTTGTGTCAATGAATTTGATAAACACATTTTGAAGTTTAGGGAATCAGGTGCTTAAGCTATTAATAAAAGTTAAATAATATTAAATGTGAGAATATGATATTACTGTTTATTATTGTTATTGTTGTTATTGTTGTTATTACAATTATTATTATTAACATTACTATTTTTGTTATTGTTAAGATAATATTCCAGGTAAACACCCCCATGTTGTCTAGCTAGAGCTTCTGCATTTATTAAATGATAATGATATTTTTGAAGAACAAGGAAGAGTACATTATAAATTAATTAACAGATAGATGATGACTTTCCACCATTTCAACCAGCTGCCTAGATTTGCTGTGGCCGTTTCTCAAAGCTGTATCTTTCCTGCTGATGCAGTTTTCCTGGTGTGTCAGGGAGTTTGTGGCAAACTGTCCTCATGGAATTTCCCTGCACATGGTGGCAGTGTGGAAGATCTCACCACACAGAAACAATACTTTCTCTATTTGCTTTTTGTTTGATAAGCCACAGTGTAAAGAAGTGGCCTTTTTTTGTTGTTGTTTTGGGGTTGGCATTTCTGTGTTCATGCCCACTGATGAATAAGGTGCCTGTTGTCTGTGTGTGTATTTGTAGCATGTAAATACAACTCTGCTGTCACACTTCAAAGGGGTTGTTTGTGTGTCATTGTGATGTTTTTAGTTAGCAGTGCTACCTGAAGGGTAAGTTAGGCTTGGAGTGATTAATTTCATAAACATTTTAAGAGTGTGTGTGTGTGTGTGTGTGTGTGTGTGTGTGTGTGTGTACTTCAGCCACAAGTGTATTCAAGAATTACAAAGTACTGAGGATCACACGCACTGGGTAGAATGCAGGATTTCCACACCATTGTTTTGCAGAGTGACACTGTGTTCACAACATTTGCGGTGCGTTAAGAGAAGTGCATAACTGAATAAAATTAATTTTTAAAGCTGTCAGAACCGACCAGATATTTTCCTGTTTTTTTCCACTACTTTTGAGTGTCTTAAAGACCTGTCTTGCTGACATTTTTAAATAAAGCAGAAGTATTCAGTGGAGAAAATGCTAATTTATGCTTTGTAGGAAAGGTATTTCTTTCAACAGGTTACATTTACCAAAATCCTTATGACATGAAGGGTTTTTAGGGTTGATGCATGGGGTGAAGGCACCCCAGGAGGCTGCTGTGCAGCTGTTGCCAGCTGTGTGTTTGGGCAGCAGTAACACAAGGGGACCTACACCCCTCCATTAGTCTTTCTGCTAGTAAAGTCATGGCTGGCCAGAAATAATTGCCTATAACACAACAGCACATGATCCAGAAACTAGATGGATTTCATAAACAGCCAGTGACAGTGCTGTTCCTGCATTTCTTCTGGGTTTTTTTTTCCTGTTTCTAAAAGTCTATTGTTGCAATTGATGCATATTTTAAAAATAAGCCCTTTAAAGAGAAAATTACTGTGGCATGATTAAAACACTAAGGACTTGTACTCTTCAGTGGACTCTTCCCTTTGAGAGGACATATTCTAATAAGAGCTGTCCAATTAAGAAATTTTGTGAGGTTTGCGGGAAGACTGGTTTATTTCATTTTATTTTCAATAGAAAAATGAATGTATTTCTGTGGTGTGTTTTATACAAGGATGAGCAGACACATGTTCCTTTGCTCAGAAGTCTTCTTTGTGGCTTTGTGAGAGGGCTGTCTGTGTAACATTGGAATACAGAAATAAAATGTCTTAACAGTGGAGTTTGGTCTCAGTGCAAATATCTACAGACTAATCATGTTTGCTGCCTACACTGTATTTCCTGTGGTTGTCTGTTAAATTATGATCTTTGTCACGTAGTTTAGAAGTACCAATTGCTTTCATATGGTAATGTGGAAAAGAATCATAGTTAAATAAAATGCTTCTTTGGCACTTACTCTTGGAAATACATGATTGTGTAATTCCTAGGCAAATTTGAGTTGTGTCTTTAGGTATTTTAAGTTTTTTCTGCACTGTTGAACATCTCAGTAACTTACTTTTCTCACAGCCCCCTTTTTTAGCTCAGTTAAGCTGTAGATCTTTCCTCCTTCCACACACCTTTGTGTTTCAGGCTGCTGAATAATTGACTGTTGTGCAAATGTTTTAGCCTCCCCTCCTCTTTAAGAGCCTTTCAGGCAGAAGCTGGGACAGAAGAGCCCCAGTTTCACAGAGGGAGGCTGGCCTTTCCTCCCTTAACCCCAGCAGGTCTGAGAACCGGGCTCACAATAAGGTTGAGAAGGAGCTTGGTGAGCTGAACTTTTCTTTCCGTGCTTTCTTAAAGATCCGTTTCTTCTACCTCTCAGCTTCTTATATCTGTGCTAACCAACTGTATGGCTTTGGCAGCTGTCTTCTTGAAGACAGAGTATGTGGAAAGTAGGGCACACCTTGCTGCTGGACAGAACCCTTTGTGTATGTGAAGGAGCAGTGGAGTTAAATACCGCTCCGAGTCCAGGACTGGGAATTGCTGAAATAGCCAGCATCATCTTTGAAAATTGGTTTGCATCCTCGAATTTTCAGCTGTAGGATTTCATCAGCCTACTGGTCTTGCCTCCTGGTGTCTTTCAATCATTAGCCCCCAGATCCAGCATCTTTCTCGACCTGTAGAAAATTATTCTGTAAGCATTTTGATTACTCTCTCCAGAGAGACTGGAAGCTTCTTCCGTGAATGAGCAGATAGAAATGATGTAATAGATACTTAATTGCCTAAAAGCTTACAGAAGGTTTAGCAAACTACCGAAAATTCAGCAGTGAAATAAATAACTGGAAACATTACACTTTAGTGCACCTGTTTTATTTGAACATAAAGTTACTGTTTTGAAGAGTTTATGTCTATAGTTTAAATTGCAATGTGTGAAACTGTTTTGTATTAAAAACAAAACAGTACATTCTCACAAACTGGGCTTGTTACACCAGAACTTTGACTAAGCAGTGATTCACAGCTATCCTCAAAAAACTGTGTCATGAGAAGTTGTAAAAAAGTATCCTACTAAAGTTTCATTTGGCAAGCCGAAATAGCTCTGCTACATTAAAATTTGTTTCTAAGTTCTGTCTAAAATGTATGTGTGGTGTGTTTGTAGCATATGCTGTAGTTCAACTGTATTTTTAATAGCTTTGTAACTGTTTTTCTCTCTACTTTGCCATATGAGTTCTTTTCAGTTTGAAAACTGTTATGCTTGCATTCATCCCAAGAAAGGAATTATTTTGGGAAAGTTGAGAAAAATGTGTTTAAGCATTCTGTGAAAAAAAAATAATCAGTTTGAGTCCTTAATGGTTGTAATTGAAAGTTTCAAGGAATAAAAGAACAAAGTCTCTGGCCCTCCTGGGGTGGGAGGACATGGGATGAAGCACAGCTGTGTTTATAACAGAGCTTTGGTCCAGGTAGAAGGAGGGCCTCTGGATGCTGTTGTAGGACAAACCCTCACCATAGCAATCTTGATCTCCAGTCTGGAGAGCAGGCCAGGACTGGCAAAAGGATTTTGTGTGGCGTGGACTTAACATGAGTGGACCTATGCCACCTTCTTTTGGGCTGTGAATTCTGAGGGGAGACTCCCTCACCACAAAGATTTCTTCTTTTGTGTGCTGCCATACAAGGGTGTAGGAAAAACCTTCCAAGAATCTAAGGAAAATCTAGTAGTCCTGTGGTCATGAATTATTGAATCTGTAGCTTCTGAAGCACCTTTGGGTTCCTTGATTTTTCTTCTCCTTTTTGAAGTTTTTTGCGTGTTTTCTAAGGCCCCTCTTTTAAGACCCTCTGCAGTCAGGAAAAGTAAAGTTAATTTCCACAGGAATTCTCCGTCTCCTCTGGAAGCTAGTGTCCTTCACAGCACCCCAGGGCACCCCATTGGTTCCATGAGAACCAGTGTGGGAGTGCACACTATGGTTGGCCTGTGCTGTTGGTCAAGCTTAAGCAGAAAAGCCTGGGATGTACACACAAATGTGAGGGCTTTTTCCTGTGCCACCTAATGGCTTCAGCTCAGGTCTGCTCTCAGCTCATTTCTGTTTGGTGCTTTCAGTGTTCTTGGCCAGGGGGTGTGGGAGAGCAGCGTGGCTAACTGGAAATAGGCTGCGTAAGGGACCAGACTATATTGCAGGAGTGATGGCTTTCTAAATAAAGAATTTCGGTGTCTCTTGAGAGAAATCAGGAAAAGGACCATAAAGTTCTTGTTGTCCGGCAGAGGAGAACCATCTGCTGGAGTTATGAACAGTTGGCTGCATTTAATGGCCAGTGGTTGATGGTCTCTGCTCTAACGAGGAGGAATTAGTTTATTCAGTGCAGATGATTGAAAGTGTAGAATAACACACTAGAAATAAGAAAGGGGAAAAAAGAAAAGCAGATAAAAGCTGTTTAGAAACAAAAATGTGGTTCTACAAGGACAGTACTTCTCTTTTTTTTCTTTTTTTTTTTTTTTTTTTTTTGTAGTTATAAATTTCTCAGATGTTAAAAGGCACTTGCACATGCCATGTCATGATGTTGGTGAGTCATTGACTTTGTCTTCAGAGAGAAACACGGCATTTTGGCACTTCCTTGTCTTTTTTCCTTCCTTTCTTTGTGGATTTCCGATTCTATTCTGCAAACAGTTAGGATGAAGTAAAGCATTCTCTGTTTTCCACTAGGTCTCATTTGCTACAGCTTTCTGCCTTTAAATTACTTCTGAACCACAGAATCTGGCAGGGCTTGTTGGAAGGCATTTGAGGACAACTACTTGATCTGGAGTACAGCCATGTACGGTACTTGAAGGCATAGAACAAAGCAGTATAAATTGAGATTATTTTACTAAATGTTTATGGCTCTTCCAGGACAGACAGTAGAATTACAGAAAAAAAAAATCTTAATTAGGGCATAGCGTGTAAATACTCACTTTTATTGCATTGAGGAATGCTTTTACCTTCTCTGTCTTAAAACAAAGGCCTGTTTAATAGCTTTTACTTAGCTGTGTCCCTAATCTAACGTTTTTTGTCTAATTGTTGGAGTTCAAGTACATGTAAAGAATTGCTGACATCAGGGGCATTGAATAAATGATTTAAGGAGGACTGGCTGGGATAGGAGATGAATCACGCTTCCACAACCTTGCAGCTCAGTTAAAACGCCATACTATAAAACAAGTGAATGCAAATATTAATAATAATTATAATAGCAGTCATTTAAAGTATTTTGGACCAGTTCTATCCTGATATGTACCCACAAAACCTCACTAGATCCTGTGTGCCCCTGCTATGCACTGCAGGTACATGTATGCAAAACCAAACGTTATTATGGAATTGAGAAATTCAAGCCATGCAAACTGTTTTGCAAGGTGTTAAGTCATCTTTTTTGCTTCTCATACCCCTTAAGCTTTATGTTCTTCCTGCAACAAGCCCTCTGTGTACTAAAGAACTTTAAATATTTAGAAGCATGTTTTCAAAACTTGGCTAGTTACTTGAATGCAAATGAGAGGGATCAAGGTCTTTTGTACAGTTTTCCACTGGCAAAAGAAAGTGCCCATGCAAATAATGCAGATCAGGTTATTCCTAGGTGGGTTCCAATTTGCTCATGTTACAGGTTAAAAATCACAAACACAAATGGAGATTAGTTTGAACTCTTGTGGGACTTTGATAAATAGACAGGGCTGTGTTTTCTGTGTGTAAGTGATATTTCTTGTAATAAAAGGAATGAATACGAACTTAAGGGTATTCTGGATGTATGGAACATCTTTGATTTTAGTATTAAGATGAATTTGTTGCTGGCAACAGTATGTTTGTGTTTAAAACACAGTGTGGTTATTTAGTGTTTTAAATTCATGATACTCATTCTATAATTTTGTGGCATCCATTCCATTGGTAATAATGCAGTAATGAAAATGATGTGCAGTGCTTGAAAGGTTAATGTTACCTGTTTGATTAAAATACAGCGATTACACCTTAGAGATGGATGCAGGTTGTTTATTTTCTCTGCTTCCTCTGTCAAGTTTACAGTCCTCCAGCTGAGGGAGTGCTGGCTTGTGAAGTGTGCCATCCCTACCTAAGTGTCCCCCTCATCTCTTCTCTGCATTGTGTATTTGCCCCAAATCATATCAAATGGCTTTTGAAGGATCTGAACTCTTTCTCCTGCCGTGGATTTAATGCTCACAAAGCAGTAGATACACACATGATGCACCCAACGTACTCCCAGGACCATATCCCAGGTTGTAAGAGTTTGTATTTGCAGGAGTGTTGTCTGTGAGATGGTGAAGATGCTTTCCATATATCCCTGTAACAATGTTTTGACTTGAGGAAGCCAACAACGTTTTCTGTTTTCTTTGCATTGTGAGTTCCAGACAAAGGCAAACGCTGCCCTGATGGAAAATGCTAAAGAAAAAAGTAAAATGACATATTGCTGATTTTAATTCACAGCCGTGCTTTTATGCTTTAGTAACGGCATGACACATAATTCCGACTCTCTTATACATCTTCTTATTGAATAGAATATTTCATGGAGAAGCAGAGTGTTGTTATCTTGTGGCTAACTGGGCAGAAGTTACTGTTGTGTCAGTATTATTTGAGCTACAGCTTGAGCGGTCGCAGGGAAGGGAATCTGTATTTTAGTGAAGTCTAGAATGCTGTTTTTCTTACTCTCTAAGAACAGGTTGAAATCTTATGTGTCTTATTTCCTTGGGCCAAATGTGGAATTTATTTAGATCTCAGTCAGATACATAGTAACACATTCGCATTCAGCAGTATGAAATTTCCCAGACTACTTTAAGTGATGCCAATTAAGTTCACAGCTACATGAGTCACCTAGAATAAAAAAGAGAGGAAAGTGACCAAAAAAGCACATAGCCATCCTTGCAAGCTGAAGATTTAGGAGATATGCCTGGATAAACACATGTGAATGTTATTAATTTTATACTCTGAAGTGCCAGTGAAATATGTGCTGATGAAAGGCTGCTTGATTTTAAAAGGTAAACGGCAAATCCAGATATGTTCTACTAATATTAGAGAGAGGACACTTAACAGGCATCAGACTTGGTTTTATGCAGCAGGAGGCAAGGCAGCTAAATGCAAAATTTTCCAGAGATGTTCCTTGTTTTGAATGTGCTGTCCAACGAGCTGTATGTAAAAAGAATTCATAATAAGCATAGAAGTGGCCAGGTAAGGTTCACCTCTCATCACAGGTGCTCTGAAAAAGGCTGTAAATGTTACATGATATCCAGGTTTAGCATAAAAAAGAAAGGTTTAACAGAAAAATACCTCTTCCTTTCTAACATGAGTCAAAATTCAAAGTAATTTTGCCTGGGGAAAAAACCCAAAAACGTGTGTGAAGGTGATTTCTCCAGACAGTTTATATTTTCTGTAAAAGCAGAGAGCTGTTTAAATACCAACGAGAAACTTGGCAATGTTCAATTTGTTCCTGATTTCAACTGGACTCCAAAAGAATGAGAGAGAGGAAGCAATTAATGTCATTATTAAAGATATTACTCTCCTGCCTGTGCTGTGATACAGTGTCAGTGCCTGACTCAGTGTCAGAATTACTGTATTTGGTGTACAACACTTCCCTGCAAGGATGGACGTGGGTAGAATGTAACTGTAAAGCTACAGAGAGATGTGCACACAGGCTACTTTGCAGGCAAAAAGGGAATATAACACATTATGAATGGAATAAAAGAAAATACATCTGAAGTGCAAAAGCGGGAAAGGCCTGAGTATTTTTGTTGTCTGCTCTGACCTTGGTGAGGGCAGGATAAAAACCACGTGGTATTTAGTGGATGACTGTAAATGAATGTGTGTGTACACATATAAAGGTGACAGCCAAGGAGAGGAGTCAGTCTGGAGAAAGGGAATTCCAGATGGATGAGGCAACACAAGCTGAAGGGCAACCCCAGCTGCGTGGTCATGAGGATGGGACAGGGAGGAATGCATGAGTGGGCAGTATTGGGATGATGGACACAATATTGGAGAGGCAGGCTGGAGGGGGGGCCAAAAACAGGTTTTGAAAAAACCAGGATGCTAAATATAAATAGGATTCAGACATCAACTGTGTCACTGTGATACAAGTACGGCTGTTACATTGTTTTGGTCTGGAAGGACAAAAATTCAGTCCTTAAGGTTCCAGTTTATAGGGGCTGAGGGACAAAGTTAAAAGAAGTATATACTATGAATGGAGGCAGAAAGTAACAAGACCGCGAGTAGTGATGTAGGTGGAACAGGTTGCTAATGAATTAAGTTAATAAACCCAGTTCTATTTAGTTAGTTTTAAATTTGGAGTAATTTGGAAAAATTCCAAAATAAGCTTTCAAGCTTTTTCTTAAATTAAACCTGAAGAGATTGGTTTTTGTTGGTGGCTTATTTTTTTAAAAAAATCTTCATATTCAGTAATGTATTTTCAATGTATCTGTTAAGTTAAATATGTTATCTCAAAGTCCATTAATTCATTTTAAAAAACTGTCATTCAGATTCCATAATGTGAATGTGTTTTAAATCCCTAGATAAGTTTATTAGGACAAATTGCATTTCAGATCTTGGACAATCATTGTCTTGTATTTATTGACTGGAGGAAAAAAAAGTGCAGAATAGCTGATTACTGCTGGTTGAAAAATGTACCAATCTAATTTTCTGGTGGTAAAAACGTAGTCATAATTGAATTTAAACCTAGTCAAGGCACTTAGCAGTGCCTTACTGACTTTTTTGTCTACACAGAAAACTGTACAAATAATGAAATCACTTATCTCTAATATTTTGTAATTGTAGCCTGTGTTCTCCTTCAAATCACTGTTGCTGCTTTTTTTTCCCCAGGATCAAATTCACAGGTGACTTACACTCCTTTGCCTGCTCTCTCAGCTAGCATGAATTATTTTAAAAAACTTTTCCTGGTAACCCGTGGTACCGCAGACAATTTTCTGAGTGCTCAGCGGCTGTGAGGCTGCTTTGCATGGAGTGAAGTGCCCTCTCTCGGGGTGGGCTGGCTCTGCTGGCTGACCCGCTCCAGCTGGGAAGCAGCAAGTTGGAAGGGGGCTCAGGACATCACTGGGATGCAGGCAGCTGCTCAGGGGGGGATCTGCAGCCTCCTCCCCACGGAGCCCGCGGGGTCGGCAGCAGGAACGGTGCTGCTGGTTATCCTCAGCTGTGATGGGCAGCTTGGTAATCTCTCCATGGCCAGACCTGGAAATGTTGTTTGGCAGTGTGCTGGGTCCCTCTAGGCTGGGGCAGGTGTCTGCAGAGCACTGATTTGACCAAGTGGAGAATGCATCGTGGTGTGGGGCCATTTTTGTGCTAAAACTGATGCTTTAGATTTGGGGGGCTGCAGATGTGCTTAGAGTGTGCAGCACCTGAGGGTCTGTTCCTATCACTCCTTCCCTCAGTTCCTGTGGTGAGTAGAAGGTCAGGAGGATTTTTGTGGCTGCAGTGCCACGTCCCTGTATGAGAGAGCAGCTCCTGAGGCAGGGGAGCAGCCTGGGAGTGCTGCTTCCCTAAATTGGCTGGGCTGCCCTGGGAGTTCCCCTCCTGGGACAGCAGCAGGTCCTGTGGGGGCAGGATGAAACTTCCACCTTACCAAGTTCTTTCAGCAGTTTAAAAAAGGATCTGATTGATCAACTTGGCAAATGGTGGCAGGATGCTAAAGGTGATAAGAAATGACCCTGGGGACTGCAGGACGGGATCATAGCATAGGGATTGCTCTTGGCCTTGCTGTCCAGCCATGGCAAGCCGTGTTCTATTTCTTTACCTTCTCTTACATGAACATCATATATTGGTTGGAATCTTAGGGCAGAGAAATTGTGAGTTTTTTGTTGTTATTGTTGTGTGGTGGTTTGTTTGGGTTTTGTTTTGGTTTTTTTTAATAAGCTCCTAGACAGAAATCCAAAATCAGATGTGACATAATGTAGCACTGGGGGCCTCAGGCTCTACTGTATTCCAAATAATAGTTGAAAGTCAGTGTATTCTAGTAGTCTGACAAAAAACTTGATGATTCTGTACCAGCCTTTCCGCTGACAGACTCGTAGTTTTGTTTTAGAGGTTTTCTGTTAACCTGCTGAAAGCTTGAGGTAAGCCCACCTGATTTGCCTGTTCTTCCTGTGACAGAGATACTTTCTCCATTAAAAACTTCATCAAACCACTCAAGCTTTTTAGACTGTGATTAAATAACCAGCACAACCATGAAAGTTCCATCTTGCCTTTGAGGAGGTAGATTGTTAGGTTTTACCCTGTGTCCCGCTCTGTTTTAATGCCACTGCTACTTCACCTCCCAGTCAGAATGGAGGGAAATTGTGTGAAGGGCCATGGCCTGGGAGGTCATTGTTACTGACCTTACCAAAGAAGCGTGTTGTTGTTTTTTTGTGATTTTGTTCCTGATGAACACCAGGTTACTTATGGCCTTTGTAAGCTCCTGTGCTGTTGTTTCTGTCTGATCTGTCCTTTTATTCCTGCTGCCCTAAGGTATATGTTTATTTAAAGTTTATTTAAGGGTGGTATTTTGTTATGGCACGTGGGTGCATCCCTGTGCTAGCTCAGTTTAGCTGCCCTGAATAACAGAAATAGCAAGTATGCAGGGACATGGGAGTAGCAGGCTGGCACCTAGGACGCCCCAGGGTGTTGGGGGACGTGTCCTGGCTGCCAGCCTTGGCCACTGCTGGCAATCCTGCAGAGTCGTGCCAGTGTCACTTCACTGTAGAGATGTGCAGCAAGTCTTGGCCTGACACACCTTTTAAACCAGAACAAACTTACACCACTCCTTTGTGTAGATGTGACTCCTCTGTAGACATGAACCTCTGTGGTTCTGCCTGTGTTTTCTTTTTATCCCTTTGCACTTATGTGCAGCCACCAACAAACAGACTGCTGCCCTTTTTTCTCATACCTGTGACAATACTTCTTTGGCATTTTGATTAAATTTAATCAATATGCTGATAGGTGCATTGATTAAATACAGTCATTGATGCCAAAATAGTGTCTCCCCTCATCCACTGGACTTTGTTCCTTCTTTCTGAAAGAAAAATGTGCTCATGGTGTTCAGCTTGGTTATGGTGCTTTGCTGCTAAGCGCATGTGCCCTGGCTGAAACTACTGTAGGGTTCTGGTGTTTCAGCAAAAAGAGTCTGGAATGGTTTCATTTAAAGGAGGACGCTGCAAACTGAGCTGCCTGAGGAGGGCAGGCAGCCTCAGGGCAGTATCTCCAGTGACTGCAAATTCTTTTTCAAGTCGTTTTTTACCGAGGCCACTGTTGTGTTGCTGGTTTGCAAAACATCCTTTACTTCTCTCTCCATCTTTCAGGAAGTGTCGCTTCTTTCAGTGGTGCCACTTTGGAGATGCTGCTTGATTGCCTCCTGTGTTTTTTGAATCGTGCTTTTTGCATGTGTCCTCATGCAAGATGATGTGAATCAAAAAACACATGGAAATGCACCTCGGTACATTGCTCACATTGCTCAATCTGCTTGTATCATCTATGTTTAGCTTCTCTTCTACACTATCACTTCTATCCCTGAGGCAGCTGCAATTTATATCTGTTAATTATTTTCCTGCACCCTAACATGTTGAAAAAAGGGAGATTGAAAACCCAGAGAAAGGTGCTAAAGTGTAGATGAATGAAAATATCTACTCTGCATGTCCAGAACTTAAAATGGAAGCAAATAGAAATAAGTTCTTTGGGATGTTGTTATCTGCCTCTCTTTGTATTTTGAACTTGGTGCTGATGACATACTTTGAAAAGTGAGAATACATAAGTGCCTGTAAATGACTGTGGCTTGACATATGAGACTACTCATGTCTTTTGATTTGTAAATATGATTTATATTACGTTGCAGAGGATCTGAGAAGTCCTCCCTAAGCCAAAAGTGTACAAGCAGTTGGCATCTGCAGTTTTTCGGCACATCATTGCACTTACAACACTCCCAGTTTGGAATATTATGGATGTTGATAATGGTTTCACATGCTTGCAATGCCTGTAAACTTCTCTTCTGCCAGTGAGGACTTTTAAGACCTCAGTGCTGGTAACTTCACTGATGGGCCTTTTTTTGTAGTCTGAAGAGTGTTTCTCAAAGGTGCAAATTCCTGATCTGCTTGTTTCCCTCCAACGTGTGATTGTCCAGTCAATTGCAGCTGGCTTGTAGCAGGCAGCGGAGTGGGTGAGTCAGCCCATCCGAGCGCTCCCTGCGAGCCCGTCTGGGAAGGGCTGATGTGCCAGCACAGCTGCTGCCCACTCCTCCTGTGCACAGTCTGGAGCTGGAATCCTGAGCCTACATTTGCCTTTTGACATCGTTTGTTGTAACAGGTTTGTTGTAAATGTGTGTGACTCCTGTTCAGGGTTTGAAATCACTGCAAATACGTCTAAAGGCAAGTTGGCCACGGCTGCCGTTGCTGTACGTGACGTGCCTTATGTCTGGGTGAGTGTTTAGTCCTGTCCTCCTGGCTGGAGGTCAGTTCTTAAAACAGCTGAAGTTTTTCCTCTCACTGCAGGTTTTTTTTAGAATTGGTAGTGGAAAAACCATGTGTAAATGCACAGGAGTACTTTGGGGACTGTTGGCATATAAAACTTGTAGTATGTTACTGTTTCAGCTTCTGCTTTCAGGAGTACGTCCCTCATTCAGGTAGCTTTTCCAGGATGAGTGGAGTTTTGAGCTGCTTGGCTTATGCAGCACGATGAAGGCAATGCACATCAGCTGTGACACCTTGGTAGGGCTTCTGGGCTCTTCTCTGAGTGATGGAGCACATGGAAATAACACAGGTCACAAGACCTTACTGCTGCTTCCCAAGGGAGGGGAAAAAAACAAGTGAGCATTATAAGGAGGGGTTGAAAAAGTAATTAAGGTACCCGAGTATGTAAGTCTGCACATGACAGGATTTTCAGAAACACCCACTGTTCCAGATGCACAAACAAGTTACAGTTCATCAGCTATTTATGTAATTGCATGTGCATTATTTGCCCCTGGCTAAAGCAGGGTCACTTGAGTTAAAGAGCGAGCATGTGCAATTACTGTGTTTGGCAGCTGATTCGCAGCAACTTGTTATCACACGGTACTTAATTCAGCTTTTTCTGGTCTTTCCCACCTTTCAGCAGAGGTGGTGTTATATTCAAATAGAGGCTTTGTAAACGTGGCCCATGTGAGTGCTGCACTGGGTGCTTCCCCTCCGCAGAGAGGGAATTGCAGCCTTGCCGCCCTGCCGGGCACTGCCTCCAAAATGATTTCTAGCAGGAAAGTCCAGATCGTTGCAAACAAAGGGAAAACTTGGCTAAAC
Source organism: Illadopsis cleaveri (assembly GCA_013399915.1). Classification (NCBI taxonomy): domain Eukaryota; kingdom Metazoa; phylum Chordata; class Aves; order Passeriformes; family Timaliidae; genus Illadopsis; species Illadopsis cleaveri. The sequence continues at coordinate 67,566 of VXBB01006895.1, forward strand.
TAGATTTGATTGCTGCATCTGGTTTTGGGCTGTTGGCAATGGTGCTCAGATACTGAAGTGCTTGCTTGTGGCATTCAGGGGCTGCGTTTCCACAGATGGGGCCTGTGTCTGTTGGAGGGGTGGGAGAGCAGGACATTGCACACTTCATCCTGGGAAACCATGTGGGATGAGGCCAGCTTTATTGTGAGTGTTTCTGGATTAAAAGCCCCCTTGATAATTTTATTTTAGAAAATAGAGGAGCCTTTCAGTTCCTATCTGAAGAAATATGTCTGAATGGTTCAGGATGTCGAATTTGGGGCTTCTGGGATGCTTTCTGCTTTTTGTCTTAAACACAACTTTGAAAACAGTGGGAAAAGCAGCTACAGTAAAAGCAAATTAAATTTGTTTGCTGTACCCTGTATTTCTGGTGAGGGCAGTTAATTCTGTTCCTGATTCATTATTTGCAAAAAAGTTATGTGAAAGCTTGAGTAGCATGCAAAGTCCTGATTCTCTCTACTATCCTTAGGGGAACTTGAGTGAAAGTATAGGCAGGAATTCTAGCATGAGGCATGAAGGGATGTTATAAACATCCCTTGGGTCAAGAGCCAGGCATGGCACTATGCTTTTGGGCCATGTGGGAGGCATATCACCAAGGAAGCTAAACCATCATAAATGGAAAATTTAGTTTAAAATTCAGCATCGATTTTTTTTTCTTCCATTTTTAATTTGACAGGCCATCAGCACTCTTCATCAAAGCCAAAGCAAAGAGGAGGATGAAAAATTAAAAAAAAAAAATTTATGTAATTGCATTTCTTGTTCTGGTGAAAGTTGTTTTATTGTGACATCTCTGAAAACATTGGTATTTTGTACCAGCTTTGTTGACTTGGATAGAAAGCTATAAAATAAGATGTGCTAGAGGAATAGATTGGTTTGTTAAAAATACTACAGTGATACCATGCTAAAAGCAGTTTGTATTCAGTATTTGTTACCTATACAAAACATGACTTACTTCATAAGTGACCTAAATAAGCTTTTTAAAGTATAGCAATACAATAATAGATGAAAATAGAATGTATGAAAATACTCCGGTGTCCATGTGGCTCCCTCTTGGTTTGATAACTCACTTTTCCCAAGGGTTTTCCTTCTGTAGGGGTGAGGTCTATCAGCAAAAAGTTATGAAGAGGGGTGGCTGAGAGCTTGCTTTTTCCTGCCTTGTACTGAAGGAAAACCTGGGAGGTTTGAGCTCCTGAGGGGGCAGCTGGGTGGGATGTTTTGGTCTGGATTTTGGTCTTTTTTGGGTGTTACGAGCTTGGGGTTTTTTTGTCTGAGAGAGGAAAGTTCCTATTAATCCAAAATTAAAAAGGAAAGAAAAGCCCATTTTTATGAAAAAACATTCACTTCACAACTTACCTCAAATCTGTGCTGCATCATTGATTAATTAATCGCTGTTAATTTTTGCATCTTTAGAGAATTTTTCCTGCTTGGACTTGTTACTCTTGCATTTATTCTTTCAGCTATATTGATGCCTATGTTCTTGTTGCATATGTGAATTAGTTTGATTCTGTTTCTGAGGTCTTGCCTTTGCATAGTGGATTTGACAGTTTCAGTTTGCAAATTAAGGGAGGATGTCGGTAGAGTGAGATCTTAAAAGACCCAGCATCCCAAGGAAGAGTGGAGACTCTAGGATCCTTTCAAAGGTAATAAGAAGTGGTCTTCATCTTCTTTAATTTCAGCATTATGATGATACAAAGAGGGACGTGGAGACACCTGGCTTCAGGCACTCTTGGCTTTTTCAGTTTTTAAGGAATATTCCACATGGGAAGCTTTTACCTAGTCAGAAGGAGGGATTGTATTGCTGCAATTGTTGGAGTTTGTGTTTTCCTATCTCCTGTCTTAGTCTAAGTGAGACATCTGCTTTGTGTTAATACTATTTTTGGTAGCAGAATGTATTATTCTGGCACTGTCCTAATTTCTAGGGGCTAGTTTGTAGTCAACCTCTAGCTAGAGAATGTTTACAGAGAATGTTGTAAGGCCTGAATACAGTAAATTTAGGTCATACTTAAGTTTTCTTTTTTTTTAACTGATATGGTTTAGAATAGGGTTTGTATTTCCAGAGTTGCTAAAGCTGCATATTTAAAGAATTTTGTTCTTATCCATTCAGTTTTCGTGATGTTTTTGTGAAATGCTCTTGAGTGGATCTCCTCATGGATCCAACCACTGTTGCTATGCATTTAACTTCACAAGTAGAATGGCATTTTTTTGATAACTGTCTTCAACAGTATCCCATGTTTTGTTTTTTAACTGTTTTTAGAACTGCAATGAAGTTGGTTTTTTGCTGTTGTTAAAGCCTAAACTTAAACAGTTCTTGAACTGTTTTCTACTTTAGCAGATCTAATTTGGATTAAGACTATAGTTATTCAGCAGGCTGATTGCAAAAATCTTTGATTGCTTTGAGACACAGGGGAGGGAAGTTGTTTGGTTTTACTTCCCTATAAGGTTGTAGGAATTGTTAATTTCTTATTTGATGGAGCAAATAATATGCTTTGAAATCAGAGATCCAAAAATCCTCTTTTTTTGTCCAGCAGGTTGAATTTCCCACAGGAATCCTTAGTGTTTTTGTTATGTTCTAACAATATATCAGAAAAGTCTTTTGTTGAAGTAGTAGTATCAATAGGTTTCTGTAGCACCTGTGCATTAGGCGAAGGTCTGTGAAATTGTAATTATTTTTGGAATTCTAATTTAGTTTCACTTCCACCTTGAAATAAAACTCTGAAAAGGTTGAGTAGGCTTTGCTGTATACTGTTCACTGTAAGAAAAAGAAAGTAATTAAGTTGATACCCAGCTGTGTGGTGGAGCTGAGTGCTAGAGGGAAGGGATGCCATCCAGAGGGACCTGGAGGGGTGGGCCTGTGTGAACCTCATGAAATTCAGTCTGAGGACTAGCAGCCTTTCTGTTGCTTTACCTGTTACTGATATATATATCTAAAATTCATGTTTGATATGTATTAAGAGCAGCTCTGCTATTTCCAGAAATCTTCAACTTCAAAAATGTGCATATTGAGGAAACATAATGACATAAAAGTCTGATGAGGTTGTGTTTTAGCAGGGGTTCTATTATACAGCTTAGACGCTCTGACAATGTGTAATTTGGTACTATTTATGTTGGTATTTAGTCACACTTCTTGAATTCAAAAAATGCAGGAAAAAGACAGACATATACTTATCCACCAGGTACCAAGCTTAGAGCTGGAAAACCAGAATGCTCAAGCATTTACAGAAGGTCTCATTTACTTCATATTAGCCCCTGTGCTTTAATTTCATATAAAGGGTTCCTCAAGCTTCTTTTGAATTTTGCAGTGCTGTTTCTGCCTTATTTCTGGCTGTTTGGTTTTTCAGTTTCTTTTGGCTTCTCTTCTGTCAGTTTTGGTTTTGAGTGTTTAGTCTTCTGGCTTAAAAGTCACCATTTTGCTGCCTGAAAAGCACAAGCCAGTTGGGAGCTGGAATCACAGAATTACAGAATGGTTAAGGTTGGAAATGATGTGTGACATTTAACCCAGCTGTGCCACTGCTAAGACATGTCCCAAATGCCAGTTCTTTTAACCCCTTCCAGAGATGGAGATTCCTCCTCTTCTTGGGCAGCCCTTTCTGTGCAGGACATTTTTCCTAATGTTCAATCTGAACTTCCCCTGTTGCAACTCGAGGCCATTTCCTCACATCACGTGGAAATTGTGCAGGACAGGAATCACAAAGATGGAAGCTTCCGGGCTTTTTATTCTGATGAGTTTCATGGGTATTTAATATTTAATTCAGTCAATATTGTCTTTTGAGGTATGATAAGAGGATATTGTGAAAATTAGAATGGCAATTACATGCGGTTGCACAAGCAAAAGAGAAATGTCCTCAGCTTTTGTTTTCATTTCCAGATTTGTTGCATTTTTTTTTTTTAATTGAGTTTTCTAGACAAATGCTTGGCTGTTGCACAGTGCCTAAAAAACTAGTGATCTTCCCATTTTCTTAATCAAAATGTGTGGAACTGAGTCAAGTTCTGTGCGGGAGTAGCACATCTCATCAATGCTTGTCTTTGCAGCTCAAAACAAGTAAAAAACTAAAGTTCTGTCAAAAAAATTAATTAGTTTGACAGGACTTACTTTTCATGAGCTTGTTTGATATTAATTGCTTTAATTACTCGATGCTTATTAATTAAAGTCTTATTAATAAAATCCTAAATCAAACTTCTCACTATTTTGATGGGCTCAGTATTCAGATGACAGGCTATCATAAAGTTATTTTCTGCAATTATCATTTTAAGTATTGCAGCAATCCCAGTTTTCTTCCAGGCTTTTGGAACTTCCCTGGTACTCTAGGACTTTCTGAAAAGTGATGTCAATAACTCAGACAAAAAAAATTTCTTGAGTGTTTTTTGTTGTGCGTTATTTGGACCTAACCATCTGAAAGAGCTAAATGTTTAGAGCCACTGTCTAATATTAACTAATCAGATACTAAACAAAAATATCTCTTGTATGTCTGCTTTTTTTTTAATTGTTTTTCCCTTTTTTTTTTTTCTTTTCACTACTTGCAGCAGTTTCATGATTTTAATATGGCTATTGGTGCCTTTTTTGTTTGTGCCAGTGAAGTTAAATGAGGTGGGGTGTTTTGGTGGGGTTTTTTTTGTTTGTTTGTTTGGTTGGTTTTTTTTCACGTTAATGATGGTTTGTACTTCGCCTCTCTTCTGTTTTAACACTTCTAATTAATAAAACTTTCTGTTGGCTTCCATTTTTTTCACATGTATACCAGGGTGAGAAGCGTAGTTGGGAGTTGCTTTTTCTGCTGCGCTTAACTAAGTTCGTCTTGCTAATTTTGCAGTGCAATGTTTAGTACTAAAAGTTCCAAGTTACCATTTGCATCTCTAATTATGTCCTCAGTAGTTTTGTCTCACTCAGAACTTTTCTCAGTTTTACAGAAATGCGTGTGATAAGGTGCTGTGTATGGATTACAGGATTGGATTTATTTTCTATGCTTGTGCATGGACCACTAATTTTCATACTCTGAGAGTTGGTATTTTAGCCAGGGTGGGTGGCTGCAATAAATTTTCTGCATATTGATCATTAAGGCTGCTTCCAACCCAAACCATTCTCTGACTCTATTCTCTTTGTTGAGGTTGAAAAATGGGTGCCCAAATATACAGGAATGTTGACTAGTGCAATTGCTTGTAGCACTTAAATTCCAATTAACATGTGACTATGTAAAAGGTTAAAGCAGTGTCTTGGCCCTTTCTCAGACAACCTGAGTCTGAGGGAGATGGTCATGCTGGACTGTTATTGTGTATTTTGGGAAGGATGGGTGTGGAGAGTGTTTGATCTTTATCAAACACAGCTAAGGTTTGTGTGGACTGCTTAGCTCCAGCTAAGCAATGAAATCCTTTAAAGGCCCCACACTGTCTCCTGCTTTTCTGTGCATCATCTCCTAAGCAATCTACAGCCAATCGTCCTTACCATTCCAGTTGTGCTTTCCTTTGCAATATATGGGGACTTTCCAGCAGTTTCCTTGTGCCCTTTTCCTTGATAATAACTAGGTGTTTGTGTTGAGAGCAAGGAGATAATGCTGAAGAAAAGATCAGGATTCAGACCGAGGATGATAGGAGCTGGCTTGGTTTCCTGGCCAGGAAGAATTTTTGATTGTTTTTTCTTGCTTTTTTTTCTGCAAGCTTTATTTGGATGGATTTTTCATAGAAAAAAATATTTCTGGTGGGTTTGTCATTCTCATGAGCTGACAGGGAGTTTTCTCTATTTTTAATGAGCAGTAAATCCATGGAAAATATTTTTACAGAGGTTATTATTTATTTGTGTGGGGAAAGAGACACTTAAAGCCATCCAAATAATATTCAACACCTTAAAAGTTTTATACCACGAGCAAAGCAAAACTTTGGAAATAGGCCAAAAATGTATTGTCTTATTTTATTTCAGTTTTATTTTTTGATGACGTTTAGCAAATGGATGAGTTAATTCCACAAAGGCATAGAAATGTTTTTCTGCATGTGTTGAGTACCATCCTTAGCAGAATGAGACCACAGTCCAGATTTTGACAAACCCTGACGAGCTGCTGCAATTCTGCTTGCATAACTATAACAGAAACCTGGGAGGATGCTGCAGAGCAAAAGCTGACATTTGTACAACATTCTGCTTCCTCATCCATTATTTGCAAGGTCTCATTTCTGAAACCTAAACCATATTTTTACATATAAAATACCTGCTTGACTGTATTTGGTGCTTTCCCACTGCAGTTGAAGGGCTTTTCAAGGACCAGGTGTTTTGGGGGGAGGGTTGGAGCACTAAGGGAGAATATACTTTAGAGACTATATTAATTAACATTGTTGATAGCATGAACCTGTTTTCTCTGACTGATGCTGAAGCTATGTAACCTGCCTGCCAAGCCCGAGCATGTGCAGAAAATAAACATTGGGCAGCTATTACCCCTGCAATTTCAGGGTAATGTTTTGGGATATGCCTAGATCTGCTAAACATGCATCTCTGAAGCATATTTGCTGGCACAGCCACACTTACACTTGTGCTGCTTAAAGATGTTTAAAGATGCTGCTTAAAGCTCTGAAGAGGCAGTCGCTGCTGTCCTGTCTCAGCTTCCCAAGGCTTCTGTAGAAATATCTCACGTGGCCACTGCTCACCTTCTTCTTTCATTTTCTGCATGTGATTGACTGATGCTAGTCAGTAGGCAAACTAGCTGGAAGTGCATATTTCTCATAATTATGCATGTGAACATCCACAGTAAGTGTTCAAGGCTGCTCATATTTTGCAGTAGGGAATAGTTCCTGTTGAGGCAGCATGCATTTTTGTCTAGGTCACAACAGGAGAGTTTGACTAAGTTATTTATAGTATATTTCAAAATAATAATTCTCTTTAATGATTGATCTCCTTAAATACTCTTCTATTTCTAAGAGGCTCTTTCTCATCATTCTGATATATTTTTTTATAGTGAGTTCTCCCTAAGCCATTGAGGTACATGGAACTGACCTGCATATTCCTCTCCATTCCCAAATGTAATGGCTGAAGAAAGCCAATGAAAAGATGCAATCTGTCATTTTTCTTTATTGTTGGGCTGTTGTTTTGGGTTTTTTTTTAAATGAAAAGCTGAATACTGCAGTGCTTCCTGTATGGAATACCAGCACAGCCAATGTGCTTTTCAGTGGTGTAGGCCACCTCTGTTGAGGGGCAGGAGCACGCTGCAGGAGGTGGGTGTGCGCAAGCACCTCTTCTCTCCTGATTTTATCAAATACTCTTCAGATTTACACCTGTGCACCGGGGAGTTGAGGCTTTGACTGATTCCAGTATTGAGGAGTCCAAGGTGGGTGAAGGAGGCAGAGTGAGCTGTAGATCACGCTCCATGTGCTCAAAATGCTTTGCTATTAAGTTTTAGCCTATCTTTAATGCTTAATCTTAAGGGTCTTTTTTCAGACTCACTTTAGAAATACATGTCAACAGTGTGAAAATTGATTACAGTTCCACTTACAAAGGTTCATAAACCCAGTGTGATGTTGGCAATTCTTTTACTTGATGTCCTCTCTCTTCAGCTGGTCGGGTGATGTTTTATGTTGCTGCAATCTGATTCTGAGATCAGACAGTCGGATTTCCTTCCTTCAGACAAGGAAGAAGTCTGCTTCTTCATCAGAAGTACAAATTCTTTAGATGAGCCTTGTCCCAAGCCAGCTCTGGGCAGCTCTCTGGTCTGCAGATTGTGCTGACCCACTGTGCAACCCTGTTGACTTCAGTATAGATGCATTCGAACTGATTTCTTCATGTGAAAAACCGTATTTCATTTGTTCTGGAGTGGCAATGGTCTGCACAAATAAATGATAAGATGTTTCTGGGGCTAATTTTAATTTTTTTTTTTTATCTGCTGGTGAGTGATCCTTGTGGTGCCCACAGGAAGCCAAGTTGTTGAGATCAAGGTCTGGGGTTTTTTTCCGGAATGACAGCTTGGAGGCTGTCCTATAGTTGATGCATATGGACTTAATGCATATAGATGTGTTTTATTTTAAGGAAATGCTAGTTTTAAATTAAATATTAGGAGTTAAATATTTGTTTTACAGCAGCAAATACACACTGGCTGCAAGTTTTGGTTGGTGTTAGAGCGTCAGCAAATAATCTCAGCCATGCAGTGCACGAGCTGCTGGCAGGCAAAGGGACATCAGTTTTTGTGAAAAGATTGTGGACTCTTGGAGATCTGTCACTGGTGGGTTAATTTTTCTATATTGATCCCATACACTAAAAAGGTGTAATTACAAAACGTAATTTTTTTTAATATTGGCATCTGAATATTTGGATCTTATTTGAAATCTTAGACAAGGGAGACATGGTGAATTTTTGATGCAAGAATAAAATCTTTCTTGAGGAAATCTAACTTGAGGCTTTTGTAGTACATTTCTGTTGTAAATTATGCTTGAGATGGCCAGGCGTAGCTGGACAGAAAAAATAATCATATCCATTTAAAATGATTACAGGAACTTTTTCTGCTGCTTTGAATGCAGGATTCACCAGAACACTGCCAAGAATGGGGATTTAACCCTACTCAGAAGAGGGGTGTACATGTGGTATACCCTTCAGTTTCTCTTTAGCATGGTGAAATAAGCTCATTTCTACTAGGTCTCCTAATGTTGTCTCTGAAAAACTGAGAAATAATGGAAGTTTAGCAAAAGACTTTCTCTGCTTAAATCTGTTCTGTAACTTAGAGAGTATCAGTTTTATGAATATTAAATTAACATTGGATGTGGTTCTGTAATGTGCTTCCTTCAGGCTGTGGAAATAGCATTCATTTGGCTGTATTCATCTTGTGGATAGAAATGAAGCAAATAATAAATTGGGAGTAATCTTTTTTTTTTCTTTTGGAAAAAAAAAAAGGAAAGAAAATTAGTCAATGCACACAGCTTCAGCCAGAAAAAAACCCCTGTTGCTTCCATGACATTAGCTGATGAAGGTGAAATAACTGAGATGGTATTCTAACATTTAAACAAGGCTGTGAGACCTGGAGAAATCAACCTTCTGAAGGGAGCTGGGTAGCTCACAGCCTGGGCTCTTGGCAGAAGCTGCTTTGGATGGCTGCTGAATTCTGCTGAATCCTGGCTGCTGACCCCACCACTGTTCAGCACTGAGCTCAACACTGCGTGGTTAACAAAAGCACAACTTCTTTAGCTGAGGTGTCTTCCAAGTGAGATCGTGTGTCTTTTTTAGAGGATAATGAAAAATGGAGGCTCTACAGCTTCCCTTCTTGTCTTGTTTCTGTGGTTTATTACCCTGCCTGTTAAAGGCTTTTCTCCTGATTTGGTCACAGATGCTTGTTTAAAAGCCCTTTAAAAGTCATTTTAGTATGCACAGTTTCTCCTGAGAAAAGTGAAGTGACCTATTTTTGAATTCTCTGTTATCTTCCATGCTCAAAGAGTTCTTCTTTGCACCTCTCCCACAAATTGTGGAAGTCTGTATTGTGTATTGCATGTTTGCTTTCACTCATCTCATATCTGACTACTCTAAACAAATACTTCTAAAGATTACCAGTATCTGTTTTACTCCAGCAGGTCATGGTGAGCCCCTTTGGAGTGGCTCATGCCCGTTTTAGCCACCAAAAAGAAAGGCAGCAGCAAAAAGGAAGGGGGGTGCAGTTTCATGGGTGGCACTCCTTTCTAGGTAGATATCAAAAAAAAGTGTTTGTTGGTTGAGTTTACCAGTCCAGAGCACTGCCGTATTAATGCTGTGTCCTCTTCCAGTCTTTAAAGTCATTGTTAATCAAATATCCAGAGAAATATTTGTGATGTGAGAGAGAGATGTGGCAGCAAGCAGTGTGGCTCCCTCACCTACAGCTGCCTGTGGAGATGGCAGCCTGTTATTAGTCTGTTGTGAAATGAGTACTTTCTGTGGTTGGTACACTGATAACCTTAAGTTAAAGCATCCTGAAGAATATAAGCATTAGTTTTTCAGAAACCTTGAATCTGTACTTACAGGTAAAGTTACGTTCAGCCTCCATCAGTAATGGACTCTGCATGTGGTTTGAGGCTTGTCTTCCAACAGCCTGGAAGCTTTTTATTGCATTGCTTTTCTTTTTTTGGCTTTCCCCAAAACTGCTTTTAAAACTATATTCTTTGGGGCAGATCTCTCATTCAAACTCCTGAATACAGGCTTGTTACAGCCTAGTCAGGCTTGCTAATCTCAATATGCATATCCCTAACAGACGTAAATTAGGAGGATGCTTAAACAACCAATGGGCTGGAAATTATTTATTGCCCTCTCATGACACAAGCCTCTCATTCTGGAACTGAGTAATCTGCTGCTTTCTGTTCAGCCTGTCTGTCCTATGTGCCCAATTGCTGACAACTAAGGAAGGGATCTGTTCTTTCAGGGTTTTCCTGGGCTTTCTGTTCTTATTGTCAGTTTTGTTCGGAAACCGTGTCATTTGCGGAAAATTGGCCAACGTCTTTATTTTTTCCTAATGAATTTCCTATTCCTTTTTTGTTCTGTTGCTTGTTACTTGGTATTCTTTATTTTATGGTGCGGCCTCTCATTTGTTACTAAACTGGGATAGGCTTTTACCCAAATTTTGGGCCATTATTTTGCAAAGCAGAGCTGTGAGTTGGCTAATTCCCTGTCTGGCTAATTCAGTGCTGGTTCCCCATCTCTCATGGCTTGACCATTGGCCGTATCAGCACTAAGCTTGCTAGGATAAGTCTTGCCAGGTCTGGGCATGATCCTGCATGAAGCCTTTGCGATTCCCAGTTGGATTCCCTGTATATGGTTGCTGGTTACTAATGCAGTACCTCAGTTGCTTATTTTTTGCATCGATAGGCAAGCCATGCATTTAGAAATTCAGATGACTTGTTGCAGGTTGTGGGAGGTCTGGAGCACATCTCCTTAAAGCTGAGGACTTCCGTTTCTGGAGCATAATTCTCCTTTATTTGCGAGCTGCTTAGCTGATGACATCCATTCTCCAGCACAGTTGGATCACAGGCTCCCCTCGGCGCCCCTGTACTTCAGAGAGTTTTCCTGCAGATCTATCCCAGTGCAAGATCAAGTGAGCAACTGAGTCATCCCCATATGCAAAACAGAAAAAGAGCTTTCATGGAAAACATCCTATGTATCTCATAACCTATTCAGGAGGGGTGGAACCTGTAGATTTAATATTTGGAGGATGTGATTTATGGCACCCTTTTTCTCACCCTGTTTGTGTCACTCCTCTGAAGGAAGAATTTTCACTTGGTTTTCTTTTTAGCCAAACACCTGGCATTTGTGTAAGCATTTGGGAAAAACGTGGGGGAGAATGTTGATATTTTTGGCAGTATTGCTTTGTGTGTCACATAGCTTTTGTGCTGTAACTTTGCCTTCAGTCTGGCGTCCTCCTGGCTAGTCAACTTAATCATCAGCTGGAGAATTTAGGAATAGTGGAGATGCAACCAGAAAACCAAAAAATGCATTTCATCTCACGCTAGAGTCATTTTAGTGTGAAACAGTTGACTATGGATTTCAATCAGGAAAAAAAAAACAACAGACCTTACTCTGTGAAATCAGAGTGATTGCATTTGTGCTGTTCTTTTGCATGCCTAAACTTCAAGAAGTGGTTTAATGTTCTCTGTTGCAGTTTTTCTTTTTAATTTTGAAAAGGAAACATTTTAATCTCTTCCATACATGTGCTAACTTAAAAGGGTAAAATTATTGCATCATCATTTTATAGCACTTGGCAGAGAGACTATACTTGCTAATTTTATCCCAAATCATACCAACTTAAAGCACTTTTCATGCAATCTAGATTTTTTTTTCAGTACATTTTTTATACTAAATGCACAATTTAAATGCTCTCCATAAAGGTTCAAATCTGAATGACCTTGTGCCTGTTTGGATGCCCTTCATTTTATCTAGTACAGATTGTCAAATGTAATGCAGTGGCTCTTATGATAGAGTAGTCCCAAAAGTGATGGTTCTGTGAGAAAAATACATCAGGGTGGCAGTGGCGTACGATGGAGGGAGGAGCTGATGATATTTCATACTAAAAAATGCCAAATGGCCTCACAAGAAATTCGTTTGGAAAAAAAAAAAAATAGTTGGTGAGGGGAAGATGCCTCTCCAGGAATTGCTTTGGATTCATGAATTCAGTTTTGATTTGCCTCTTTTTTTCTTTCTTGATGATTGCAGAAACCTTCCCAAGAGGAAATAAACATTTGCTTTGAATAGTTCAAAAGTAGCTACTGGTTTGTAGAACGTGGACTGTAACATTTTCCTGCTGGTCTGAATGTAATAAACCCCCCAACACCTTCAAGGTACAGAGAGCATATATATAAAATCTCATCTATATGGGGTTTTTTTGTTTGCCTTGTAATTAACCATGGGCTGTTGTCCTTTCCCTTCCTTGGAAACGAACTTCCTTAATGTCCCATGTTTAAAACCAGCCATGAAGATGGAGCAGTTGGTGTCCTGTGCTACTTGGAGTATGTGTTGCAGCCAGATGTGGCTGGTTTCTGTCCTTGCAGCAATGATGAAAATCCAGAGCTGAAGTTCACCAAGTTGGCTGTGCTGAGAATGCTGCTTTCTCTCAAATTTATTCTTGCTTTCATTGCTTCTGGGTGAGGTAATGCAGCTTTTTATACACACTGAATCTACAAGTTTTCTCGGGTTTGATAGAGACATTAATGACTTTGGGGAAGTTTGGCAGCATATTAGTGCTTCAACAGCGTCTCCCTCGTCAGTTGTTTTATTCCTGTTTAATTTTTGCTATGGCTTTATCTAATTTCAAGTAGCTTTATAACTTAAACCTTTTATCATATGAAGAAGAAAATCCTGTGCCAAAGAGGAAGTGAGAATGCTTTCATTTGAAGCAAAACGATTTTACCAGTGATCGGGTTTCTATCCTGCACAGGAAACTAAAAAAAATTATCATTTTGCCATTTGTGTGCTGCACCTCTTTGTACTTCCACTGTTGAACTTCAATTATTAATATTGTTGAAGAGTATTCGTAAACAAACTTTGGGCGTGAGTTTATTTAGTCAGTCAAGTGGTAGAATCTTGTACTTCATCTTTTCCTGAGCATAGCATGCAGAGCTCTTTAAGACATATGAGGTATTTGTATGACCTAGAAGACAATTGTTCAGAATTCTCTGTCTGAAAACTTGCTTCCTGCACTGGGTTTCCATTCTGATTTCCAACCCTGGTATACTACATATTTGTATCTATGGTGGGGGAGAGACAGACAAAAAAAGGATGTGTCTACCTTTGGAAATAATTCCTGTGTGAATCACACATCTTCCTTCATTAGGGAACAGAATTAATGAAGTGTTGTATTTCTTGCTTTTGTAGCAGCTGCAGGTGAAACTCTGTACGTGTATGGATTTAGGCAGCCTCCAAAGAAGATCTTCATTACAGATTTTTTTTGGAAGCAAAAGTTCCTCAGAATGAAATTTATCTTTGGGCAAGTGATAAAATATAGTCGTGGCTATTCCAAGGACTAGTCTTCCATATGTGTTCTGACAATGTTTTAGGGAGCTTTGCTGGCAGAGGTCTTCATATTTGATCAATATCAATGGAGCTGTTCCTTTTTTGATGCAGCTCAGACTGGAAGGGAAGGTTTCACATTCCTCTTGAGGCTTATTTCATTAGAAAATATGTGAAACCTTTACCATGATATATTGAACTTTGAGGAATGGAATACATAGGTCCATGGAACTGCAAGCCTACAAACCTGAATTCCATCATATGCAGAGTACTAGAACCACATTTTTTGGAGAAACAGGTAGATACAAAGTAATTGAAATAAAGTGTTTGCCAAAAGTAATCCTTCCAGACGAAGATAAAATTTCAGTGGAGCCTTTGGTAGAGTGGCAAATGGAATACATATAATTTCAAAGTAGAGAGGAATTAAAAAATAAAAAAGAGAGAGGTGTTGGATTAAGACTGTCTCATGGGGAGACACAAATGGCTTGTGCCAGAGAATGCTTATTAGTAGATAATAACTGGTCTTTGTCTTCTGTCATTTTCTTCTGCCCAAGCTTATGGCAGCAGCTGAGAGTCCAGAGCAGCTAAATTCATGGTGCCGCATTTCCTTCATTTGAGCTTTGTTGCACTTCTTTAATTAGGTATCCAGTGCCTATCCATGGCTCTGATCCTTTTGTGTGATGATGATAATCCTCAACAGTGTGCTAAAGGATCTTTCTAAGTAGGACAGCCCTATTTTTTTATGAATATGTAAAGAAGAAAGACTTGGGGCACCATTAGACCACATACAAGTAATGTTCTGAAAATAAATACGATGATCTATGCTGTAGGGGTGGTTCAAGGTTTATTTGCCAACTGAGGAGAAGATCAGTTCTCTTCCCCCTTGAGGGTGGTAAAGCAGGTGTTACCTGTCTGGGAAAAGGAAAGATGAGAGAATGTATGGGGGGTGGGTTGTTCTGTTTTTAAATAAAGCTTTTGGAGGGAGTAGAACTGGTTTAAAAAGTTTTGTGGTTGCTTTTTTGTTTAAGGTGAAGATTAACACTGCTGGGACAAGGGTGAGTGCATATGGCTTGGGTTGGGTGTGTTTAACCTGTAGATTAAAAGTCTTGTCATTGGAAAGGCAATGCTCAGAAACAGCTCTTTGAAGGAGCATCATAAGATCAAAACACTTGATTAGTTCTGAAATAAAGCTTGGGACTTCATGAAACTTGATAAGGCTCCGTGGTTTGTGCCATCCTCCATCTTACAAGGTAGACACTTTCATAATCAGAGTTCTGAGCATGCAAGAACTCCTGTGCTATAACAAAAAGATAATCTGTCTGCTGGTTTCTTCCATTCTGACACAAATAGGAAAAAGATGAAATTCAGCCTAGTCATTTGTTACAATTCAGTAAGACAAATATCTGTTGCACTTACTAAGGAAATGCCCCAGAAAAAGTCTGCTCTAGCAGTTTGGACAATTCAGTTATGGTCAAACATGTTGGGGTGCATTTGTATTCTCTTTTGTCTAAATACCACTTGCAACCTACATAATGGAACAGTTCAGACAGTCATACTGGACAACTCTATAGCCATCTGACAGGATCACAGAGTATTCTGAGCTAATTTTCCATAGAATTTCTGAATAGTTCAGTGATTGCTGTATGTTTCCTAACATCCTACCCAAGATTAATATTTTTAATCCCAGTCTGAACAAGGTAATTCCTGTATCATTTCATAATTGCTTCTAATTTTACAAAGGCTGTAAAATGTGAGTAGGTTCTTCTTATGCATTGAAACAGTGTAGCTGAATCTAGTGCTTCAGTTTTCATTTCAGATGATTTCTTTTTCTGGATTACTGCAATGACCTAGCAGAGATGGGAGGTGGGAAAAAACCCTGATAGATTAATTTCATTCATTTTACTCCTGTGTTTTTCTGGGGTAGTAAATTCTGTGGTTTTGGCTTGGCACAGGAACATGCAGAATTGTATTTCTGGGTTGATTATCAACTTTTTTTTTTCTTCCAGTTAGGAACTCAATATGAAAAGGCAAAACTTTTAAAGATGTTTGAGGAGCAAGGTTGAATGTGTATATATGAGTCTTATTTTTCTGCAATGCAGTTAGAGGGCTGTGCAGAGAATGTGGAAAACCTTTGGCAGAATTTTCAGAGCAGAGCACTTGTGCTGAATAGAAACTAAGCAGTCAAGAAAAAAAAAGGGAACAAGAGAATTAAAAAAAAAAAAATTGCCTTCCAAATAGAGTCTGGAAAGCTAATGAGCATATGACATCATTTAACTAGTTATAAAAAGATTACAGCTCCTCTGATCCAAGAAACAGACCCTCAAGGTTTCTGATCTTCCCTAGATGAAGGAGGTGTAGAGTTGTGCTGCTGAAGTTTGTCCTCCCCAGGGGCAGGCACGAAGCCCCTCGGTGCTGGCAGCGAGGCTTGCTGCTGGTTCTCCTCAGGAGCAGCACCTGTTCCCGGGGCTGGCAGCAAAGGGCTGTGGCTCATCTCGGCTGGGACAGGCAACTGAAGCCCGAGATGGCCAGCCAGAAATAGGCTTCTGCTCTTGGAGTGCCTCCATCTGTGCTCAGAGAGCAGGAGCTGCTGCAGATGACCTTGTTTGCAGCTTGCACGTACCTGTGGAGATCCATGGGCTCCTCCAGGGCCAGGAGGGCCATGTGTGCTGTGGGTACAGCACCCACCCCAGGGGCCCTCGGGCCGCGTCCTCTGACGGCTGCCCCAGGGTGGACTGTGGCCTCTGAAACCCAGCCAGCCATGGAGCAGACAGTTGTGCATGTTTGCTGTGCCACCCCAGCGAGGGGAGCAGGGCCCCCAGGCTGTAGGGGAGCAGTGG
Organism: Illadopsis cleaveri; assembly: GCA_013399915.1. Classification (NCBI taxonomy): domain Eukaryota; kingdom Metazoa; phylum Chordata; class Aves; order Passeriformes; family Timaliidae; genus Illadopsis; species Illadopsis cleaveri. Next base: position 83,856 of record VXBB01006895.1, read on the forward strand.
GACAGCAGCATTTCAGATAAAAGCCAGCACTTGTCTTTGCATGATCCTCAGCTCTGGGTGCTGTGTATCTTCCTCCATCCTGGTGGAATGCTGCTGCCTCCGTAACCTTCCCGCTTCCCCACAGCAGCTTTCTTCCAAAGGCCTCCATGTTCCAGCCTGAGAGCTAGTAAAAACCATGGAAACATAATTTTATTTTTTCAGACTTAATAATTATGGTTCAGGCTAGGAATGTATTTTTAGGAAGGGGAAGAAAAGAAGTTATGTAACCCTTGATTTATTGCATTGGCTTAAAGAGCTAGGGAACCTGGGATTTTCCTCTCTTGTCACTGTGCTGGGAGCATTTCCCTTTATGGCAGCAGGGAGGCCAGTGGATGACTGTTCTCAAGAGCAATTCAAACTTTTTATAAATCTGCTGAATGTGTTCCTCTCCATCACATCTCAATTGCAGAGCAGGGAACAGCCGCTGTAGCAGAGTCAGCCTTGGAGTGCAGACGTACCTTGATGTGGAGGGAGCACCTGGGAAGGCAGGGAAAGCATCCCAGTCCTCTCTCCTGGGGCAGAGGTGCTTTCAAGGCAGGAGGTAGATTTATTCTGAATTAAAGAATTTTTAAATTGGTTACGTGAGGATAGCGCACTTACCTGTGATGTGCATTTGGAGATAACTGGGAGTAACTCTGTGGAGGAATCCTGAAGGCTGGACAATGTGTTGGAGCAGAGGCAGAAGTGAGTTATGATTCTGTAAAAACAAACTTGCAGGTTAGGAAGTGTGTGTGCGTGTGACTCGTTGGGAATAATTTGCATAATAGAAACAACTTGAGAAAAGCAGCGAGGAAGTCGGCATACGTTTTGTCTGCTTCATCTGAGGTTTGCTTTTATTCTTGTCCAGCAGCTACAAACCAAAGAGAGAACTTCCAGCGTTCAGAGAAGGGACACGGTGGGGCGAGGGCGGGGGGGGGGTACTACAAAAGAAAAATAAGTACTGGATATAATTCAGAAAAGACACGCAATCAAACTGAACAGATTGCTCAGGAAAAGATCTATTCTGTTGCTGAAATCCAAGAAAATGGGGGAAAAACAGGAAATAGTGAAATCTGTTATCGACCATCTGCTAAGCCTAGGAACTTGAGAACCATTCCCATGACAAAAATACTAGATTGTGAACTTAATTTATATTTCATAATACTTACAGTATAGATACAAAAGTCCTGTGGAGGATCTAGTATTAGTAAATGTTTAAAAGACATTTAAAATTCTACTTAAAAATCAGAGTATTAACTGGTTTGACACCTTTTTTCTGAGATCTTCATCGATGGAGGTAACAGATCGTGCCTTGGGAGGACAAGGCAGCCTTTTCAAACTTGGAGGAGGAGAGGGGAAGCGGGCAAGCTGAATTTCCTGTGGAAGGAGGGAGTGATCCTCCTCTTCTAGCTCCTGTCTCCCTCTCCTTTTGATTGTCCCTCGTGAGTGTTGCCACCTCTGTGGCACTGTTACCATCATGGGACAGGAACTTTTTATGCACTCTGATGTTTGGGAGCCGTGTGCTTCCCATTCCTGGTCCTGCCGGCCTGGAGTACCCCGTGTTTGTTCTGCCCTGCTCCCTCCTCTCTCATTTCATGCAGCACAGCCAGAGACAGCAACATCCAAAATAATTCCAAATTCAGGGGGCTCTAAGCAGACCATGAATTCTCCTGGACTCCATGTATTTGCAGCAGCTCCACATGTGTGAAGGTGTATGCTCGGTTTGCTGCAAGCGTTTTCAAAGGATGCAAATGGAGTTTAATTGCTGAAAGTTGGGATCAACGTGGCCATTCAAAGGCTACATTGTTTGTTGAATTGTTGTATTAATGAACTCGGTGTGTAGTTTGCAAATTGCCTTAAATGTGGGCTATTGGCTCACGCGGCTTTTTGGAGTCTTTTTGCAGTTCAAAGATAAAAGTGAGACAAGTCTTTGGCAAAAGCATGTGTTTGCATGAAACGTATTATTATATAGCATGTGGAAAAGTTACGATAAAATTCAGTTATTCGTGGTGATATTGTACTTTCTTAAACAGATTGGTCATTTTCTGCCAAAATTTTCCAGCCTTGTTCAAGTTTCTGAAAGGAACCTGAACAAGGCTGGAAAGGTTTAGCAGAAATGAAGGAGGCACAGTCTCCTTCCTAATGATAGATTTTTTTTCAGTTACAGAATATACTTGAATGTTCTCTTCCAAATTTGCTGTCCAGGTAATAGGTTGTTCAGCCTGTGCACAAAGCAGAGTTGTAATGGGTAAAATTGTATATGGTCACAAAGCTTTACAGTCACAAGTACTTCTGAGACCTCTTAAGAAGGCAGGTGGAGTGAATTCCATTTCATGGAAGAGTGTTACCATCCGTGTGGCTCACTGAACCTTAAAAAGGAACCTTGCTGCTTCTGCTGACAGACATGCTGTAGAAAGAGGCCATAAGTAGCAGTAAGGCACAGAGAGATGTTCGTGATCTCCTGGAGTCTTCACCACTCTGCCTCATCTTGTACTCCGTTCTAAATAACCCTGTATTTTCACCCACATTGCTGCAGTGCTCTTCTGCTGCTCTTCCCCACAGTCAGTCTCCTCCTTTCTTCTGCTGCTGGCACATTTTCACCTTGCCCTTCTCCTTGTAATCCTCTGTTTACAACCACTCATTGCATCTCAACAGCCTCAAGTAAATATAATTGTGCTGCCTGTCCTGGTCCCTTTGCGTTCAGGTTGGGACCTTCCTTTCCTTTGCAGCCTGCATTTGTAGCAAGGTGTTTGCAGAGATGAGGTGGGGTTCAGGTGCCCTTCGTCTCAGTTCAGGTGCAGCCATTCACAGGAAGAATGAGCTTCTGTGCAGAGGGAGGGAAGGAGGGAGGAGAGTGAACTTTGCTCAGCCCTCCTCTGTAGCTTGCTCAGTGTAGCTAAAATGGAGGGAATGCTGCTGCCAAGTACTGCAAACCACCCCCGAGTGCATGCAAACACTGCTTTTAGGTGGGTTTGAGTGGATTTCCCTCCACTGGAAAAAGCACCACCTCCGGCTCCAAGGTTAATTCAAAGTCTGTACACTAAAACATGGAAATACTGGTTCTGAAAGGATCAATTGTAGGAAATATGAACACTGTCCAAACAGTGTTCTCCCTTCACTTCACTTTTTCAGAAACATCCATAGCATTTTTCTAAAAACACAGATTCTTTTGGCCTGAAACACACCCATGTTGTAAAACGCTAATGCTTAATTTTAAGCTAAGTAAATAGAGAAAAATTTTTGTATCAGTAGAAGGAGAGTTGTTTGGCAACTTTAGTTGTAGCTGCTGTTCCACTCGTGTTGCTTTGCTGCAAAATTTAAACAATGCAAAATGGGTAGCAGGAATAGTTAATATATTATCTTTAACATTTTATGGTGTTTTGTAGTTTTAACTGTAGAACCTGTAGTAACCTGAGCACATATCAGATGTTAGTTTTCATGAGTTTTTTGAGGGTTTTGTTCTTTCTTTTGAATTCTTTCAACTGTATCATCTGCTATCCATAGCAGAGCAGGTGGCTGGACAGGGATGTTCAGTGAGGGCAACTCTGTAATTCAGTAATCTTATGGAGAGCTGTGTACCAGCATTGTACATTTTGGGTGCAGGGGGCCTCCATGAAGCTCCTGCCTCTTGGCCAGTTGTACTGCAGTCTGCATCTTAATGGCATTCAGCTTCTGGCTCCCAGCAGTGACAGCCTGTTCCTTCAATGGAGAAGTAAACTTTGCAGATAATTTATATGGTGATTTTTCTGTATATGGTGTGTGTGTATGTATATATATACACACATACATACAATTTTAAAAAGACTTGGATGTAGTTCATGTGTAAGCTTTGTCACACTGCAAGTGCTTACCTTTCTGCTTGCTCTAAATGCCAGCTACCATGTCCTTGAGTGTGGAAGAGAGGGAATAAAACATCATCTCTGCCACTTCAGCCCACTGCCCAGATGTACAGTTATTACAGTTCCTCTTTGCATACTGTAAATTATAATTACTGCTTAACTATTCCCTAGCTTCAACCAACACTGTGTGCTTTAAAGAAACCGGTATCCTAAAGCAATTTCAGGTTTCATTTTCTGCTTTTGGTTTTTGTGATGCTTTTGTTTGTTTGTTTTCATTCTCCGACTCTGAACGAGAAAACATTGCAGTATGAAAGCGGGAATATAACTGAAATTTGAGTTAAAAATCTACTCCCTTGGTCATAGGTTTTGAGGGGGGAAGGGAGAGGCGGACATATGTGCAATTTGCTAGTATTTAATATATTTAAGCTTCTTTTTGCTCAGTTGCAAAAAAAAAAAAGTCCTTTTTTGAGGATAAAATTTCTGTCAGCAGTGCGTGTGCCTCCTGGCTGCTTGCTTGATCGCTGCTCATGTTCTCGCCCTGGCTTTGTGCCTGGGGGTTGGTTTAAGGGAAGGACTTAATTGTGATGCAGCCCAGTAGCTGCTCTGGGATGCTGTGTCAGTCATGGGGTGGATTTCTGGCCCACCTTGATTTTGTTAGGAATTTTGTCATGGCTCTTGGCGAGACTCAGGTCTTTAAGACTATGAAACCAAGACTTTTCCTGCCCATCTAGCTACTGGATTATGTCATCTGAGATTATACACTTACTTAAACTGCTCACCTCTGTGATGCCATGGCTGGACCACTCTCCTGGAATCAGTGGTTGGCCCCATAGCAGAGAGCAGCTGCAGAAACAGAGTTTGGATTTGATTGTGCTGACAGTCCCTGTAAAAGTAAAATCTTCCCTGCTCAAACTGAATATTCAATTTGGTTATAATCAATAGCTTTTTAATTCCAAGGCTCAGAAACCAGAGTATCCTAAGTAGAGGCAGGGCAAATTCACATCACCATAAACCAGAAATGGAAATGTCCCTGGAGATTTTAATAAAAAGAGCTCAAGATCTATCTGTCGACTTCTTTAGCTGATGAATAGAAATAAGAATCCTTGCAGAAGATTTCTAATATTGTTGTAGAATGGATGGCTTGGGATTCTGTTCCTATTCTTAACTATACCAATGGCTTATCCCATCTCGAAGGAATGATAACAGAAAGAAATCATGCCCATTTGGCATAGGGGAATGTTGTTCCTTCAGAACTCAGAAGTGCCTCACAGAGGGAAACAGTTCCCTGACATACAGTTTGTTTGACGTTCTGGTGTTGCTTTTGTGTTTCCCCAGGAACACATTAGTAGGTTGATTTTTGTAGTTGTGCCATCTTCCTTGAAATGGCCAGCGTGAGACCCTTTCCAGTATGCTTAAATGTTGATTTTTTGAATTTTTTTGAATTTGGTTTTTTTTAGTTCCTATCTGGTGATGTGGGAACATGTCACTGTCAGGGTATCTGATAGCTCTCACAGACCTTAGGAAGGTGGATTCTTGTGGATGTGTGGGTTTTTGTGTCAGTAGAAGTTCCTTGTGACATGTCATTACTGTCTCTCTATTTGATGCCTCGGTGGTCTGTTTCAAGATAGAGGTTAGGGGGGAAAAAAAAGGAGGAAACAGACTCCGTATTTTATAGCCACTTAATCAGATCATTATTTATGCAGTAAGAAGGCAGCATTAAATTTATAAGTAGCATAAAATTGAGTTGATTTAAGGGCTTGTGTCCAGTATTAATCTTCAAGGAAACCAACACCAGAAAGGAAATATTGCTGTGTCCCACCTGTCTCCATAATTACTACTTTTAATATTTTACATTTGCACAATTCCAAGACCTAGAAGTAAAATGGTGCTGTGCAGTAAAAACACCCAACCAACAAAGTATGGTACTGTGTCTCATACATATGTACATCCTTATGATTGTTGTAATAATAAGGGTTTTAATGATATAAATTTGTACTTAGGAAGTCTGGCCATGGTCACAGAACCCGTGACATGGCTTGCTTATGTAGAACCAACTTCCAAGGCTCTGTATCTTCTGGTGCCAAGGCATCCTAATGGTATTCCATCCAGCCTAGTGTCCTCAGCTTCTGGACTGGCCTTTTAACTTGCTGTAGGTGACTTGCTTGAGGTGACTTAAATTTGTGATTAGAGATGATGCTAAAAAACCTTGGCTCCCTCACTGAATACACAAGTCACTTGGAAATTTTGGCTCACCAGCCTCCTTTGTGCTCTCACTTCCCAGTGCTCTGGGGTGTTCGTGGAGCTCATGGAGGGCAGTGCTCCTGTGTTACCATGGCTGCCCCTACAGGGTTGTGGTGATAGCATCAAAACTAGTTTGTCTGGCTTCAATTCCTGCTTTTTAGTGAGCGAGTTTGCAGAATTTTGACCTTGATTTTTGTCAGAAAGCTGAGCTGCCAGTCTTCATTCCCAAAAATGTCTTTTGACTATCCAAGGTAGTTTTTTGAGATATGTGTGTGTTGGTCCGTGTAGTGTCTTTGCATTTTTCATTTGAAAATGGGAATGGTGAAGAACTGGCACTATGCTGAATGTTGCATATTTATTCAGATATTGCATAACTGCTTTCTGCATGGTTGCCTGAAAAGCAATGCCCACCATGGTGACTGGGTGTTAGTCTTGGATGTACTTTGTTGGGAATTGAGGAAATGTTTAGGAAGAGGTAAAAATGGTGGTGGGATGAGAATTGTCTTTCTTATTTTAACAAAACTGGTATCTTAACTTCTCTAAGCATAACTTCTGATATTTGGGTTTTTAATAAATTTTGAATATCTTGCCTGGAGATTATCCTGTTCAATGTATGTTTTTGGGGGAGGGAGTAAAAGTACTGGGATAATTTACTGAAACAAATCTCAATTCCATCAGTCTAGGATTTGCTAGTGCAGGGTATTTTTGCTGGCTCCAGCTTCCAAGAGTTTACTTAAGTATTGAGTTGTTAGTACAAACCCAACAGGTGCTGCCTCTGAATTATGGATGATTACACAGTCACTTTAGTCTGAATAAAGGTCTGGCATAAACTGCATTGGGTTATACACAGGAGTCAGCTTCAGCAGACAACCACAAATGCCAAAGACAGTATTTTTACTTTAGTTGCATATATAATTTCTGGCTGAGTTGGGAGGAGGTAAAACAAGTTCCAAGTTTTGTATTGAGATGAAAAAAAAAAAAATCTAGAAGAAACCTGGGAAACTGTATTGAAAAATGTATGAACATATATAGTGCAGTATAGTCAAGTTCCACGATGACATACTTGAGAAAAAAAAAAATAATAGTAAATGAATACAACATTTCTTATTTCACCAAAGCCAAGATTATCAAGATGTCATTGCTGATAAACGAGAATAAAACTCAAAGGCAAGTTTCAGCCTCAAATGCACTTAGCTTTGAAGTAGCCTAATGTGCCAATTCTGTTCTTATAGGAAGATAGTTTACATACCTGACATCCGAGCCCTTTAAATCCTACCCAAAGATATGTTTAGCATACAGAAGAGTGCAAGAAAATCTCTGAATCTTGAGAGAAAAGTTTGAGGAAATAAGGAAGAGAATACAAACCAAGGCAGTCACAAGAGGAAAAACTCTTGAAGTAAAAGCTTAGAAGTGTAACTCTTCTGGTCTCCTTAACATATTGAAGTTTAATGCTTCAATTATGTTGTAGCACTGCAGAAGGGGCAGTTCAAGCTGAAGTAATTAAGAGATACTGACCAAAAACTGAGTAAAAGTCTTAAAAGCTTTTATGTATTCATCCCTAGCCATAACAGGAAGATGAAAGGAGAGTGAAGAATTGTTTGCAATTTTGTAAAATCTCCTCAAATAGTTGGAATATTAGCTATAAAAGCAAGTAAACATCCAGTGGAGGGAAGGGCTTTCTTGCCTGTTCCAATTCATACATAAATTTGCAGCAGAACTTGCACAGCACTACAGGCGGTGCTCATAACTCTTGAATGGGCCATTCAATCCCTGTCTCAGCTGAGTACATTCAACTTCTAGCACTTGCAGATTCTGTGTATCAAGATAACATCCTTGTCAATTCTTACACAAATTTCTTCAGGGAGCACACACAGAGCCAGCAAGTGCTATCTCTCTCCTGGGGAACCAGTAAAGTCCCATTTGTGCACGTAGTGACGGGCTCACTTGGAACGTCACCAAATATGTTTAATCCAAAGTAAAATGGAGTTGTGCCATAGACTGTCATGAACTTTTGCAGATTTAGTATTTAACATCCTTCCAGATCTGTGAATCTCACTGTTAGGGAAGGGAGGGAAAAAAAAGAAAAAAAAAGAAGACCATACAAATTTCATGAAGTATGCATTGTATAAAGGATAAATGATTATAAGCATATGGTACCTTTCCATGAACAGACTTGCATATGCATAAAACTTTCTTTAGAAGTAGCCTTGGAAGGATGTAGAGCTTCCAAAATATCATTCAGACCACTAAATTAGACTTTCTCCTTTTCCTTTTCCTCCCACTATGTTATGGTAAAATGGTAAGAGACAGGACTAAATACACTCCTTAATTTCTTTCTTCTTATATTTTCCCTTTCTTCTCCCAAGGGATTTCAGGGAATCATTGTTCAATATCGTTGTACCCGTTTTGGCTCCATGATGCATAAAGTGTGAAGAGATTGCCTTCAGCTGAAAGCCAAAAGGCTGGAAGATTATTAGAAAATATAGGAAAAGAAAAACTCTTATCAATGGTAGTACGCTAAGGTGCTGATCACACAGCTTAACACTGATTTTGCCTTACTAGGAAAACAAGAGCAAATTACTATTATTATTATTATTATTATTATTATTATTATTATTATTATTATTATTGTGATTATTATTGTTGTTGTTATATTTTTTTCAGTAGGTACCTATATGACCTCTCCTGTATTTCATATACATCCCTTGTAGAGAATTAAGGAGATTTGTGGTAGGGGAGGATCGTTATTCTTCATGCGTGTCATTTGTCCTCTGCTCTGTTAGCTCCTCTCTGCAGGCTGGCAGTGAACTAAAAATTCTGGAGCAGCTCAGAATTGTGTTTCTGTATCTAATCTGAGACAGTTTTGAAGTTGGCCCTAACAGGATCGGAGTTAGCAGCATGCAGCAGCTGAAAATGTCATACTTTGGCTCTGCTGCTGGGCTAAGGCTCAGTATTACCCTTTGTTGTTCTCACATATCATTTTATTTTTAGGTGGCATTGTTTATGAGGACATAGAGAAGAGAGGTGAGAGAGGGAGGGAGAGGAGGGCTGTTGGGCTGTCAACATTGATATACAGAAGTAAAGTGGTGAGGTGTTGGATCCCTCGAGTCATCCTTGGATATCTGGACATGTAGGTGGGTGAATATTAAGATCAAGTGTGAGCAGTGAGCTGGCATCAAGGTGGCAGCAATTTGCAACAAAGTTCTTCACTTATTAATTTCTCTGAGTAACATGTCCTTGTGCAGGTGATGGGTATTCACATGCTGTTTTGCAGGGAAATGTTCTGATGCACTCACAGCAGAGGGGGAGGAGGCTGCAGAGTAAAGGGAGGGCTTGAGACAGGTAAACATGCCAGACAGAATTTCAGATGGGCTCCATCACGTTACCTTCCAGGAACAAATGTGTGGGATGCAGGAGTATTTTAAGCTACAAGCTCATTTGGACTAACAAAGTGACATGCATTTGAAACAACTGGGTAGACAGTAATTTAGAAGGTGAAGTTGAGTATCAGTTTGACAGGTCGTGCTTCGGTGTCACCCATCAATCTGATAATTCAGTTACGAAATATATTTTGTGGTTTGTCCAAAATATCTCTGCCTGGTAGAGCATTAGGTAAGATTGCTTCTGGGGTGCTTTGAATAAGGAAATTGCAGAAAAATGGGAATGAAGGACACAGCTTCAGGTAGTAGTGATTGTTTTACATGTGCGAATTTCTTGAAATACTTGAGGACTGTAGAACACAAAAGTACTGGGTATAATCTTTCTGTGCTATCAGTAATAGCCAGAGCACCTCAGAACACTCTCAAGAGTTTAGAGTGCTTGATAGAGTTGCTTGACTGGGACAGGGTTGCCATATTCTCCCCCACATCTCCCCATCTGCTTAGCATAATCAGAAGAGAATAATTTTGCCACTTACTCACTTAAATTATTTAAATTTTGCTCCATTTGAGAGAGGAATTTCAGCTTCGGAGTGCAGTTATTTCCAGTAGTGTTGTGGATATAAAGGGAAGCTGTAGCAGAAATTCCTGTACAGAAAGAGTCACCTGGAAGCAGCACCTAGTCCCGTTTTTTCCCTGCTAGTCTTCAGATTTACTGGAAGCATATGCATGCCTAGGGTAAAAGGGCACAGAAATAATATAATGGGAAAGATTTGCAGGATTATCTTAACTACATTTCTGTCAACGAGACATTGTTTCTTACAATACAGTCCTAAATCCTTTCTTCATTAAAATTTTAAACTACTCAGCTCCAGAGGAAAATGCTTTGATTCCTTTTCTCCTTAAAAAATAATGTGCATGTGTCTACTGAAATTGCACTGTTATATTTAAAAATACCTTAACGGGATGCTTTCTAGTGAGCAGGTTTTTTCTGATAGCTCACTTTTTCTAGAGCAGTGGAACAGCTCATAAATAGTTAATTGGAGCCTTGGCTGTACTTGTGCACTTGAGTAACAGCCTTGGTGGGGAACTTCTCAGCTGTGCAGACAGGCCACTGCAGCCTTATCAGCAACAGGAGCAAGATGTCAAATTTTCATCAGGAATAGGAGACACCAACAAAATTTGCCATCTAGTTCCAGTTAAGTATAGAGATGAAGTGCATTTGCTTAAGACAACAGTATCCAAAGTTATCCTTTTTTTTTTTTTCTGTAAACTTATTTTTTTTTTTCTTTTTTAAGGCATAATGCCCATTAGAATAAGTTTGGACTAAGTTAAAATGTTGAAGCCTTTTCTTTATATATAAGGTTCTGGTTTTCTTCTGTATCATCTGGATTTCAACTGTCCAGTTAATCCCTGTCATCTCTTTTACAGCATTGGAATTTAAATATGTATATCATATTTTGTTAATAATATGTCAGTGAATTGAATTACTCTCTATTCTTAATGAAAGCTCTTCAGGTTTAATGAGTAAAGAAATAATGTAAAATATAATAACCCAAGCCTTAATATTTTCTTGATCACAAGTCAAGCCTTCTATATAATTTATTAAAGTAGCATAATGTCCTTATATTTGAGGTCAAGATTTTGCAGGCTTAGCAGAGATTTTTATGCATAAGGGAAAGATGAAACTTTAAAAATATTATTTCAGCAGTTTCATAATTTAGGACTGTGACCTCATGCTCTAAGAATAATTATGGCGCATCACGATCAGCAGTTTATCAATATTCATTCATGGACTTAGACCCTCTACATATCTTAGTTTGTTGGGTGGTTTTTTTTTCTTTTCATGCAACCATAGTAACTTTAAAATAGATGCTAAATGCCTTAAGGAGCATGGGCAGCTGCATTATTTGTGGATTGTGCTTTAAGCAGTATCTAAAATATTTATGAAAGCCACTGTTACTCAGTTCTTTCCCTGAATTTTTGTGTAGTTGTTATACCTTCTGCTGCCAGGTGGGACCAGTGTTTTCTAAGGGCCTCTCACAGTGATGTTTACCAGCTCTGCTTTTACTGTGGCCACTGTGAATTTGAATTTGTTGTGGCTGCATGTGCAGTTCCTGCAAAAATCAGCAGCAGTGGAGGATTTGCCATGGGTTTAAGCTGAAGCTGTAATGGCAGTAAAGATGTGAGAGCAGATATGAAGATCTGTGGCTGTAAATTCAGTGGTGTTACATCAGTCCATAGTCAAGATGGGCAAATGCTGAGCACCAGCTACAAGGAAAAGCCAAATCAAAGACCACTTTACCAGTTTATTAAAATTTCTCTAGCATCTTTATTGAAGCATTAAATGAAGTTTTCTGACCTACCCCACTAAGACCAGCAGGGAGCAAAACAACACAAGCTCTTCTGACTGTGCTGTAAATACTAAGAGAAGAGCAGTAGGCACTCATGCTACTTCTGGTCAGAGAGCACCACTGGCCTGACAAAGGCACGACTGTTTGCAGGCATCAAGGACAAGCAGATGATTCCTCAGGAGTTCAAGCATGCAGAGATTCAACTCTACAAAAAGAGTAGAGCTCGTGTCCTGGAAAATGGTGTGTTCATCCACTTCTTGCTGGAGAAAGAAACTTCTACCTTTGCTGGAATAATGGTCATCTGACTGGAGGTTTAGCTTGGTTGAGGAGCAGTTAATGCAGTTTTTCAGCCAAGGAAATCTCAGAAAAGCTGAGAATAAAGGCCTGTATATTTTCTTTGTCAAGCAAACCAAAGCCTGCGATACTATTTATTTCAAGGGTTTCTTCAGGCTTCAGCAAAATTCAGCTGTTTGGGCAAGCCCTTGAGTTGGCAGCTCTGGTGTGTGCTTTCAGTTGGGGCAAAACATCACAACTTTCCTCCTTGAGACGGGCACAAGGCTTCATCCCTGCCCTGGTCCACCTTGGTACCTTGTAGGCAGGGCTGCTTCTTGACCTGTATGGTGACTGTGGCAGGGCAAACTGCACCCTGTGTCCCAGGGTTGGGGTAATTTCCAACTTTTTGCATCAAATCCCAGGTTGCGCAGCTGATAACCTGCAGCCTGCCGTGCTCTGCCAGGTACTGCTGTTGGTTCCTGAAGGGCTGAGAGCTGCAGGGGCTGACTCCCCACGCAGCTTGGCCTGAGCACTTGTGTGAGGCAAACTTGAGGTGCTGCTTCAGTCTGGCTCTGCTGGGAGATGTTCATGGGCTTGACATTTGTAGGCAATTTGTGCTGCTCCTGCAGCAAGTTGCCTGAGCGCTGCTGCGCTTGACAACACAGTCACCAGCGAGGGTAACAAAAGGCAGAGCAGCATTTGTGAGATTAAAGCAATGTTTCTGGAATGAAAGAAGCGTTGAACTTCAAACAAGTGCTTGGTATGCATTTACTTTTATTAAAATTCCTCTGTATGACTGTGAAATTTGGATAATAGCCTCGCTTCTCCCAAGCATTAGCAAGTTCCTCTTGGATTGTCTTTGAGTCCTTGCTGGTGTAGAAAGCCTGGAAAAGGTTTTGGCAAGTTCTTACAAGTGTGTTTAAGCAGCTTAGAAACACTGTTTTTGTAGATAGAGGAGTGCAGATAGAGATTTTCAAGGGAAGGTATGGACAGTGTTGCCTGAAGCTGCTTTGTATGGGCTCATTAAAATCAAGATGGCTCTGAGTCAGGTCCAGGAAATATTGCAAGGATGTCTTCAAGGAAAGCCCACATTTGGAGTCCAAAACCACAGAAAAGACAACAATGCTCTCCAGTGTGGTCAGGCTTTTGCAAACTCAATAACTAGACATCTGTAGACAAGCGCAAAACTAGATCACTTTATTTGGGGAAAACAAACAAGAATGGGTGAATCAGATGAGTATCTGATAACTGATAACACACTGCATAAAGATCCTGGTTTACAGTAGCATGTCCAGCAGACCCCTAGACAGAGCCTGAGGAGATCTTTATGTAACTGAGCTGTCTGTGTGTTCCCACCTAATAAGTTTTGAATGTCAGCCAACTCCAACTAAATTTGACAGTGGGTAGCTATTACAGCTATTCCATTTTAACTGTTATCTCTTACCAGTTCCATTAAAAGAAGTGACTGGAAGGAGGAAAGGCACTCAATTAGTGCCCCCACTAGAGGAAAGGGACTAGTTAGCATTTTTCTCCTATTAAACGTTGCAAGCAGGAAAGAGAAAGACCTAGGAAACAAGGTTTCATTATTCTTGCTCCTGAATGACAATAATTTTTTAAAATAGCAAAGCACTTTCATATGCTTTGGAGCTCTCCTCTTGTTTTGTGTATGTTATTTAGGAACATGAAAAGTAAGTATAGTAGGAAGCTGTAGGTCTCACTGCTTTTTGACAGCAGTGGGCACCCACACCAGGAGCTGCATGGGGTGAAGTGGTCTGAAGCCTGAAGGTGTACAGATGGGGACTTCTTTGATCCTCCAGCTGTGCAATAAAACTGAGTCACGCTCTGGCTGCTGCAGCATTTGAAACCATGGGTGCTCAAAGCTTGCTCTTTGTTGAGTCATCTTCTTTCTTCCCTAAGTGCTTATTCTGCATATTGCACACCTGTTTTTAACAGAAATAATTTGGATGGCTACAGGGTGGGGGAGGGAGGAAGGCAAAAAAGCAGATTGTTTTAGGATAGGCAGAAATTCAAAGAAGCCGGGTTAAATGGGGTTTGGGCAGAATGGTCAAGTGGAAGGTGCCCTTGCCCATGGCAGGGGGTTGGCACTAGATGAGTCCCAAGGTCCCTTCCAACCCAGTCCATTCAGTGATTTGATGATACTGCTTAAGGAAGCAAGGAGTGTGTCACCAGGTTCTTCGGTTTTAATTGGCTTTGTGTGAGACCTGTTGTGTCAGTGAGTAATGTTTGTGGTGTAACAATGAATGCAAGTATTGGAGTCCTTGCTAAAGGAAATTGAAAATCTATGCCACAAACAGGTTGCAAAAGTGAGTTCTTGGGGGGGGGGTTATGGATTAGCAGGTAATGTTTGCTCACTCTGCTATACACCTTGATTTCTATATAACTTGTATAAATTTATGCATAAGCACTTCATTATGCACACTGATAAACTCTCTGCCTCTACAGCAGTGTGCTTTTGTGCATAAACAGTTAAACATCCTATTCCTGAAATGGGAGGGATGGTAGTATTTTTAATTACTGTACCAGCTCATATTCCCACTGAAGTTAAATGCAAACTGCCTTCCAAAATCAAGGCCTGCTATACATTGCAAGAGCGTTCTGGCAGTATGTAGCAGAGGATTTAGGAGATGAATTGGGGCTATGTTAGTTGTAGAACATAACTCTCCTGGTCTGTGTTTTGCTTAGTCCTTCCATTTTCCTTTAGTCTTTGCTATCTGGGTTTCACCCACTCAGCCAGAGAGAGTGGTAGTTACAGTCCTGTGTATCATTAGTATGTGAGCAGTAGAGTGAGTTTCAGCTGAATAAAAATGAATTCTTTGACTTGCAATTGTGAACGTTTCTAGTTTGCCTTGACAATCCTGTCAAGACAAATTTGAACTTTGTCAGCAATTGTGATTTCTTGTGGGAGAATTACCAAAAGCCTTTGCTCTAGGTATCAGTCAATGATTGCAGCCCTCATCTGCTATTTGACCAAAATTTTCCATGGCACTCAGCAGGCTATTACTTGTCACTCTAACATATAATGGAGGAGTATTTTAATTGATTTAAAAGTTAAAATTTATGGTTACTTAATACAGTATAGCTGTATTACATGTCAGTGGTTATACTTACTGTGAAAGTAGAGAAAGGGGAGTTGAAAGGACTTGGGGTTTGGAATATCTTTAAAACACACACCATTGATTTTACCTTCAACTTCAACAAGCTACCAAAGGAGTTTTTATTTAGTTAATGGGAGCTGAGGTTTCCTATTATGTAATATTGTTGATTTTAAAAAAGATTCTGGAATGTTAACTGTGCATGTAGTTTCTAAAACTGTTTCTTCCAAGATTCAATAGTATTTCTGCTGGAAATTCTTTCCTTTTGTGCTGAACTTTGAATAACTGCATTTTGGATCTGATGCTGTTCTGTTCTATCACCTAAACTGTTCCTCTGTCACAGTTTCCAGGTGCCCAAAATAGGCATAATTATACATAAATCCAAGGGTTATGTGAAACTGAAAATTTCAAGTCACTCTGAAGGCTGTACAGCATGAGTGTGGTCGGTGCATTTGCACACATGCAGGTTATGGATATGCTGGAGTATGGGATCAGATGCTCTGGTGATGCTGTCTTCCTAATTGCGATCAAGGGTGCAAGTATGCAGGGACTTTCTAACTGGAGATGGTGAGTTTAAACCATCTTTTTCTCTGGCCCTTTTCAAGACAAGCCCCTTTGCAAGCAAGTGACGAGAGGAAGGCACTAAAAAGACAAGTGTGTCTTGCCTTTTTCTTCTCTCCACCCTTCCCATTGTCAATTTACCTGGCTTTCTAAACTGGGAAGAAGTATGGAAAGAATATCTGCATTCCTTCTACTGGAGTAGGATGGGAAATTGGGCTGTTGAATACTCATTTATGTACCTCTCTTTTGCCTCACACTGCCTGACCCTCCAATGACAGGCAAAGGGAAAACAGAGGAACTTGAAGTTTGCAAATAAATGTGGCAGCCGACAATATCACCACCAACAGGAGTGAACTTACCTTGGGGTAAATATAAGAGTAAGGATCTCTGCAAATTGTCACTGTAAGTGGAGGTGGGACAAGTGGGAAGTGATGTTCCTGTCTGAACTGGAGCTGCTGCTTGCTGTGTGCTCTGCTAATCATCACAATTTTCAAAAGCATATATGAAGCCCGAGAAGGCTGTTTCACCTGTGACAAAATTCACAGGTTGAACTGGGATCATGATTACTGGAGGGGATCCAATTGCAAACTGTTGATAAGTGTCCTGAGAGCCAGAGAGATTGGGGAGGAAAGTGATTTTTCAGGCAAGACAGAATTAGTAAAGATAGATGTGGAAATTCTGCCTTCTATTTTTAGGAAGATGTTTGGTTTGGGCCATGAGACCAGCAGCATGGAAAAAACAAATTTACAAACTACCTCCATATCTATATACCTAGAGCTGCAAGAATCATCCTATTTCATGTGTCAAGTAATAGTTACATGCATTAAAACACCATGAACAGGTTGAATTTCCTAAAAATGGAAAGCTGTTAGTGAAAAGGAAGTCATCATTATTTCAAATAGTGGTTTTAGAAGTTGACAGAAGGTGTTTCAAAATAATGTAACTATTAGTCTTCTAAAAT
Source organism: Illadopsis cleaveri (assembly GCA_013399915.1). Taxonomy (NCBI): domain Eukaryota; kingdom Metazoa; phylum Chordata; class Aves; order Passeriformes; family Timaliidae; genus Illadopsis; species Illadopsis cleaveri. The sequence continues at coordinate 100,593 of VXBB01006895.1, forward strand.
ACCTGTTAATTAGAGATGGTGGTAAAGTTGGAGTTTGATTCTCACTGTACCATCTGAAGTCAGTGCCAAGCTGGAAACTTCCCGTAAAATATAAATACCTGTGCCTAATCTTATTAAGGATTATTACTTTTTGATTAGTGAGATCATTTTAGGGGGACTGTTTATTTTTTCAATCTTCCTTTTACAAATGTGCACAGAACTCCCTGCATCTTGCAAGACCCTCAAGTCTGTTATTGTCAGGAATTTCTCTGGTAGACTCATGGGCTTGAGTCTTAGCACTGAGTTCTGTGTTGGTACCTCACACTAAATGATACTGTGAGCTGCCTGTTGCTTTTCATTCTCCCCTGCGTCCTGTTTATGAGGTTGAGATTGGTGTGCAGACCTTCCTACTTCTCTTTTCTGTTCCTGTGTGGTGTTTTAATATAGCAGCCACTAGTGCTGTAATCCCAATACACTTTCAACATCCACCCTAATTTTGTCTTGGTGGATGGCGGGGAGGGGGACATAAGGGAGTTAAAAGACCAAACTCCCCGCTCCATTTTCTCCTTAGATTTTTTCAGATCAAGCTATAATTATACATGTTACCTTCCTAAAGCTGTGGGATTGCTCTTATGAGTAAAGGTCTGCCATACTGGGGCTATTATGTGACAAGTTGGAAAATAGCCTTTGTTCCCATGGTAACCTTTTTTTTGTGCTTTGGTGCATTTTTTCCCTATGGTTTCATGGTTGCTCTGGAGGTTTTTCTATTGTGGTATTTTAATCCCCAGTAGACAGTGGATGGCAGTTCAGTTTACTTTTTGCTATTATGAAATAATTTAATTTTGAAAAAAATTTATTTGATTGTGGAACTCTTGTAAACTTTTTTATGTTGTGGTTAGGGTATTAATGGTGTGGTAGCTTTCTCTGTAAGCATGTCATGCACTCAGAAGTCAAAGCAAACAGTTGGTAATAGGAAAGTAGTCCAAGTGGACCAAGCTGCTTCTGTTGTAAACTAATATTTTTAATATGGTTATTCTTTTAGGACTTTTAGGGCCACGCCATTGCCAGACGTATCAGGTGGATTTTTGTCTGCAACAGAGTGATATTTCTTAAGGTCATTAACAGTCAATACTCTGGTCATCAATGTCATTTCAGGTTGCTGTAATAAGAATTTCATAAAATAAGCTTTCAAACAAAGGAAGGTATTTTTAGGAGTTGCTTGTTTTTTAGACTCTGAGGGAAGAACTTCAACTGAAGTTGTGAACCTACTTTTGAAAGGAGTAGGCTTTTTAAAAAGATATGCTTTTATTACTGGTAGCATCTCCTGGCATTTGCCTTCCTTGTGCATTTTCCTCCCTTACTCGTTCAGTGTTTTTTGTCTTGGAAGCCTTCAGTAGCAGAGGGATGTACTCATGCAGTCTTGTCTTGCCTGGAATTTCTTATGGTTATGATTTCCCACCGGTGCCCCCATCAGCAAGTGAGCCTCACGTGAATCATGGCATTTTATGCAGCTTTAAAATGTTTCTGACTGACAAGGCAGCAGAGCCTCACCTGGTAAACACAACTGTGCCCTGGTAGGAGAGTGAGTTACCAGGGTGCATAATGGCTCACATAGTTTTCAACAGTGGGAAATGAGATGGTGCTGTGAAAAATTGGATTTTCCAAGCTGTGTGTCTCCTGCTAGTTCGGGCAGGTGAGCAGGTGCAGGAAAAGAAAGAGTTAAACATACTCCCTGCCCCCCTCAAACAGACTTTCAATAATTAACCAGATAATTTTCCAGATAAACTGTTCCTGCCTTATCTTGCTATACATAGCAATTTATAATCAGCAGCACAAACACCAGCATTGCATGCATTTAAACTGCACTAATTCTATAAGTGGACCAAATATGAAAACTTAGAGCAAATGCACTGTGAGGCTTACTGGAGTTCTCTGCTTTCCAAAGCCAAAGGCTTAATCCTGATAGGAAACTCCACATCTAGGTTAACCATTCCATTTCAATAGATAACTATATCTATGTACTAAAAACCCTGCAGAGCAAGGAAATTTTATTTCCCTGGGGCAGTTGTGTCTTGGTAGGTTGTGACAGCAGTTAAGAGGAGAAAAGTGCATTGCAGAAGAAAAGTAGGAGGATGTTATTCTTCTCTGATCACTAAATCACTGGGTAAAAATTAGATTTATTTCCCTAGGAAATAGGTGCTCCTCAGTTTCAGTCCATCAGAACCTACTTTCGTTGATGCTTAAGTTTATATTTTTCTGTAGTCAGCCCATTATTTGAGGGCAAAATTTGCATTGCCGACTACAGTTGCTACCAAAATATTTCAGTAGAGAAGGTCAAGGAAAAGTCAAGGTTTACAGCTGGATAGAGGAAAATGCTGAGTCCTGTCAGCATCCACTAAGGTAAATGGGAACTGAAAGAGCATAGCACACTTGCTTCATTTTGTAAAATCAACATATGCCTTAAGGTTAGGCTAAATACAGGAACCTGTTCACTTTGACTGCGGCACAGAACACATCAGATTCTATTTGCCAAATAAACATTGGAACTTAAATGCCTTTTTTAAATCCTAAGTGCATCTTTATAATATTGGTGGGACTTGGAGAAAAGGTTGGAGCCTTTTCTATTAGTGCATGTCAGAGTTTGCTTGTTATCATAATTAAGATCCAGGTATGGAAGTGTGATGTGTGACCCTCAGGCATTGCTAAATAAAGTAACTTAAAGTGAAAGCTGGAGTTGCCAAGGAAAAACATGATCCAAATTCTCAGTTTGCTTTTTCTTAACTAAATGCACCCTTCTGAGTCCTACATGTTCCATCATACTAAGCATTTCTTAAGATTAAAAAAGGTTGTAGTGTTTCAAGTTCAAAGAATTGAAGGGTTTCTGTCTTGGAATACAGAAGCTCTGTGCTTTAAAAAAAAAAGCCTAAACTACTAATTGAGACTGACCACTAATTTAAATGTAATATCGCAGCTACTAAATTCTCTTTGTTGGGGTTTGTTGTTGGGTTGTTTGGGGTTTTTATATTTCTTTAAAATACACCCTCAAAGAGGGTAAATGTTGCTCTGCCTGCCCTGGGGGTGTTGCTGCTGAGGCTCAGTGGTGGTTGGGTTCTAGCGGTTCTCTCTTAGCTCAGTGTTCCCAAGGTCCCACGTGACTGCCTTCTCCAAAATTCTGATCATTTCATCTCTGCACCTTTTCACTCCTCTCTGCTTTCTTGGTCTGCTGACAAGAAGATTGGTTTATATACTCTGACATTTAAGAAATACCATTTTCCAGTCTGCTGATCTGCTTTATTCAAGTAGTTATAGGAGAGAGCTAGGGCTCCTTCCCACAGTGAAGCTCTTTAAAAATTCAGGTTATACGACAGAAACTGATCCTGGTCAAATGTTAGTATTGACAATTAAAGCAGGCAGCATGGAGCAAAATCTAGGAGATGATACATGGCACTGGGGGAGGTCGTGACTACCATCATTGTGGAGTGAATTGGTTTAATAAATGATCTACTGGACAGGTTTTGACCAGTATGTCACTTTCTAAAGGAGTGATAGAGTTATCTTGGGCAGCGAAATTATTGTTGCTATGTGGGCATGCACAAAAATAATGGAGGCAATGTGAAGAGGAGATGGTGTCTATGCTGTCTGCTATGATGGCTGAGGGAACAATGACTTAGAGGAAGGAAGGTACTGGGAGAGTTACTAAGAGACGTGAAATACCACAGAAATTCCCAGCTCCTGTTTTGGGCCACAGGAAGGTTAGTTTCAGTAGTTCAATGTGCAGAGTGGACAATCATATTTTTATGTGCTAGTTCCCAGTAGAAGATGACTGCAGCTGGAGGTTATGCCCCTTCAGAAATTAGGTGAGAGGGTGGAAGTGAGCTGCTGGAAGCCTCTGCATCTTGAATATCTTGATTATTCTTCCTCTTACAGTTACTTTTTTTCTTCTTATGGTAAAAATATGATTCTATAATCTCAAGTTCTTTTTTACCTTTGTTTTTGCATACCTTTATTTATTGAGGTGTACCCAAGTTCCTTCTGTTTGTTTTACTGCCAGAAAAATTCCAGTATTGGAAAGAAAAGTCAATGACGTGGAATTAAAAAGGACTCATCTAGATCTCATAATAATAAAAGTGCTTGAAACAAATGACTTTGGAATTCATATTGTAGCTTATGCTTCTTTGGAGTGCTTCATTTTATTATCAGAGAGGCATCATTTGTTTAAACTGTTCTCCTGTATGACATCTGGTTTGAAAAGCATAATAACCTATATAATCAGCTTTTAAAATGCTGGATTATCTGTGGGTTTATTGACTCTCCTTTACCAAATCTGTTATTCCTAATTAATTCTTCATATAACTATTACTAAAGCCAACTGTGAGAGACACAAATGAACTTGATGGCAATGGCTAGTCAAGGTCAGCATTTAACTGCCAGCATTTGCACTGTTAGGGATAATAAATCAGGCTTATTCTTAATCACATACCCTACAATGTGACAAGTGTTACTGGAGCCATCGAAGCAACCATTTTACAAATCATTTAGGAGATACATTTGGCATTGTTAAACTCTTTGTGCTGCCCTTGGCTGTAACAGCATTGGGATAAAATATGTATGCTCTGGTAGATCTCTCTTTGAATCCTGTGGAGTTTTACGAGGGGGGTGTGGGAGTGTGAAATAATGAGAGAGGCATGAAAACAGTAACACCTAATCAACTTGTGGGAGCCACTGGCTTCAGAAAATGGGAATGAGTAGCCAGCTCTTTGACATTATTTCATATTTCTGGTGGTTTTGATTAGGAGTTTATATAGAAACTAGCTTGCCACCCACAAGGAATGTCCTGACTCAACAACAGTCCCCTGTGTAAAGGTTTTTTAAAAACCCATGTTAAATATCAGAGCAATAGGGTTTGGGCTCTGATTTGGTTTTGTGAAAATACAGTGTTTTCACTCGATCTAAAATTTTAAGACTGAAACCTGCTCTGGCCCACATATGCCATTAGATTTAGCATGTCATTCAAATAGATATTTGGCACTAGGCTAATTACGCTCCAGGGAGTCAACTATAAAGTTTCTAATCTTTTTTTATGGTACTCATTCTTACATGGACCAACTCTTGGATATTCCAAAAGAGAGAATGACTTGTTACTTAAGTAACTTGGAGTATTGTCACTAAACTCACCGGGAGCAAAAAAATCAAACTGAGCTACAAAAAAAGGTGCAAAAATTAAATTAATGTAGATATCTCTGTTATAATCAACTAAATTTAACACTGAATTTAATATTTTGCTTTTTAAGTGTTACCTGCCCGTAACTTCTTCCACATGCCAGTTTACATTAGTCATTTTAACTGTGAAAAAGTTTATGGCATGTTGCTGTTGAAAATTAATGCAAAGGGAAATATTTAACTTGGAACATGCGTGATAAGTAATTTCAGTGTGGGGGTTTAGTGTAGTTTTTCTGCCTGTGCATATTATAGAATAAAGAGCTATAATGATTAATAAAAGGAATTGGTTTAAGAAAATGATAAATAAATCAAGTGTCTTTTTATGTCATCAACACTGGATGTCTAGCCTTGGAATAAAGGCAAAGGGGTAGGTTCCTCATCAGTCAGATCTTGTTCACAATGGTCACTAAGGAAAGAGATGACAGCCTGAAAAGAGAGATATTTCGGAGGAAAAGGTACAACCATCTGTGTGTGCCTTGTTTGGAAAGAAAAGCTTCCATAGAGAAAACGACTTATCATGAGGTTTAGCTTATGATTTGAGCGTATTTTTGGGCTCAGCCTTTTATTATTTGCACCACTTTACCTTTGTGTGAGGTATTAAAACAGCATTTTAAATTGGCTAATACTCTGGTATAGCATGGATGAAAGAGAACATAAGAGATTTTAAAAACAAGCCAAACATTGTTCATTGAAGACAATCATAGCCAGAGCTGGCACAAGTTGGAGGAGCAAGTATCAGTGTTTCTTTGCAGTAAAGTATTTGAGAACAGCTCCATGTTTGATGCTCCTGTTAAGAATGAAAATGCCTCATTTGTGTTTTAACGTATTCCACTTTTAAACCGAATAAAAGAATGAGTTAATTTGATTTAATTCCAGAATGTTAAGCTTCTACCTGTGGTGCTGTGGCTGAGTAGCTGAATACATACTTTGTATTCAGGCTGTACCTTCCAGTTGCATTCAAGTCTTCAGTGGAGAGGAGCACTGTGTAAAATAGGCTGTAGATTGCGTCTTAGGTAGGCATTTAATAATAGTCATGGATCAACTGGTGTCTTAATATGTCTTTGCTGACTTTTTTTTAACCTAATAATTCTGTGAAAGTGCAATTTTATAGGGTAGCTTATATCTAAAAAAAGGCTCTCCCACCTTCTGCAAATCCTACATGACAATTTATTTTCAACTAAAAATAATACATAATTACATATATATATATGCAGTATGTATATATAGAGAAGCATGTGCGTGGATATATGTATAAAAATAAAAATCATGCACACTGCTGTGATACCCTGGAAACCTCCATTTCTCTACAGGAAAAGCTGTCTAATAAAATTACCTCTTTTTCAGATATTAAAAGAGATACACTGACCTCTTTCAGGGTAAGAAGGCTAGGAAAGTTTTTGCCAGTCTTATGAAGAAATGGGAACGCAGCATCAAAATTACAAATCCCCTGAGACATTTTGGTCTTATGTCAGAACTGAAGTGTTTCCCTTCTCAGGCAAAATACTGATGTTTGCAGTGAAAGAAAGAGAATTTCCAAGGTTAGTTTTTCAGGTTATTTTCATTTTCTCTAGAAAGCAGATGCCTTTTGAATAATTTTTGTTCAATGGAAGGCCTAATTTTTTTCATGCAGTATGGAACGTGCTGGAGGGAGAAAGTCCTGTTCTTTGCCTTAACACTTCAGAGCTGAATACCAGCACGGCCTTGGCAAATCCTGTAAAAGTTGCTTTTCCTGAGGGTAAATTAATGCAGCGTGTGCAGGTATGACTGCGACTGGAGCATGCAGAACTTATTTTAACATGGATTTGGTGAGGCTTTCTCTCTTAACAGATGAGCTAATGCCATCACCTAGCAATTATCAAGTAGTGTGATGTTATGTAATAAGGGCATAAATAGCACAAGGACTAAAACTAGTAAATCTAACAGACAAGCAAGCAGACAAGAGCAGGAATACTGTTTGGAGCATTTTGATTAACAGCTGAACACTGTCATTTAAGCAGACGTTTAGATTTGATGTTGCAGTAAAACTGCAGGCCAGGAGAGCTGCAGTCTCTCATTTGGAGTGACATTCGAGCTGTGCCCCGTGGATAAATCACTTGGCCTCTGCATACCTCTTTAAAGGAAGTTAGAAATTCGGAAAAAGGCAAAGGGTTCATCCTTGAGATTTCTTAAGTAAGCTCATTATCTTATATTTGTATTTAGACTACCTGTGGACTGGACTTTGTTTCACAGCAGCTGATGGACAAATAACCTGTGACCTGCAGTTCGAACTATGTGATAATTTCCCTACTGGTGTCAAGTGTTTCAGGGTTGTTTTTGTAGTTGTTGGGTAGAGTTCAGAGAGATAACATCTAAGAAAGGCAAGAGGTCACATTTACCTGGAGAAGGGAGACTGTGTGGAAGGAGATACTCTCTCCAGCCCCATGGAGACATGGGAGGGATCCAAAGCTTTCATTCATCTCCTTCAGGATCTGGCATGCTTCTCCAAGCATTCTCATTGCATGATGTTGGCATTTCCAGTTTCTGGGGGAAGAAGGGAAGGGAGGAAGCTCACAGGACCAGGAAATGTGACTTGTTTTTGAAAAGCATTGTCTTCGAGAGTTGCCAGTGGAAAATGCTTCCTAAAGGTGCCCTGTAGTTTAAGACAATGGTAGATGATTGAAGCAGGGCTTGCAAGGTGCATCGCTCTATGATACTTCAGGATGGTCTAAGCCTCCAGTGCTGCTTTTCTGGCACCTACAGGCATATGGGAGGATCTTCTGCACTGGCAGAATGTACAAAGGCTTCAAAACTGCATCAGAAGTAAGGTGCTAAATTGAAGGAGTATTAGAAATAAACTCATGGACTGCTGCAGTGGTAAGCAGGAGCACAGGCAGGGGAGTACATACCACCTTGCTGCACTATTTCATCTTATGGCCTTAGAGATTTCCTTACAGGTACTCCTTAGCTGTGAAGGCTTCAAACAAATAAAGAAACAGAAAGAAAATTTATAGCTGCCAGGTTGCTGCCAGAGTGGTTTGTTAGTTTGTTTGGTTTTTATTTTCAGTTTTAATCAACTGCTACTGATAAATTCCACTGCCCTTTTATAACTTCTCGCATTAACATTGATATATTATGGGTGTTTTAAAACAGACAATAAAAATATTGCACTTACTAATTAAAGCAATTCATGTATTCAGCCAGGCACTGCCAGAAAGAGTTGTGGTTTCCTAATTGTTCGGTGCCTTAAGCAATATACCTGTTATAAATTCTTAATTGAACTTTGTATTATGGCTGGTATGATTTGAAATATTCATAACTGTTTTGTTTTGTTTGATTGTTTTCACTCCAGCTCTTCATTGAGAAGTGTATCAACTGGATCTTCAAGACCTTCCAAAGTGTGTTTGGTGTGTGGAGATGAGGCATCTGGATGTCATTATGGGGTGGTTACATGTGGCAGCTGTAAAGTTTTCTTCAAAAGAGCAGTAGAAGGTAAGAAAACACAAAAAATATCAACACAAAAGACAAAACCCATTCTTTTTGGTTTTTTAAGAAATATGTATACACACACATATAAATTTTCCTATGTGTTTTCCGCTGTTGGTAAAATTCTATGTTGTCAATATGGAAAAAAAAAAAGTTGAGTCACCTTTACAGACTTTGTAAGCAACTTCTTCAAATGGAAAAAGGGTTTTTAATATCTGATAAGACGAGTTCATGGAATGCAAAGGGCATAAATACTATAGAGGCTGTTGGAAGTCTTTGCTGATGAGTAAATGTTCTTACAACCACAGGTGAACTAGAAGATAGTTACTTACTGATTTATCTTCATATTAAAAAAAAAAAAAATTAGAAGGAAAAAAATAGGCTCTTAATATGGTGTCCAGCTTGTGCACTAGGACGAATGAAGCAGTGTGAGGTGTGATTAATTTCTTCTGTGATCATTAAATCTACTTCTGATGGCAATAAGGATTTAGCTCTCTGTTAAATAGACCTGGAGGGCTTGTGCGTCATGGAAGTCAAGACTTCATGTAATGTCTATCAATCTATTTATCTATCTATCATCAAAAGTGTCAATCTAATTGAAATTAACTTCCCAAAGTTATAAGGGCATGGAAAAGGTTTCCCCTTGCTGAAAACATCTTCTCTTACAGTTGTGCAGTAGCTGACCTTGATGTCCTCATTCCCCAACTTCTTGAGAATTTAGTTGGTTGATATAGCACATGAACTGGAAAACCTTCCCTTTTTTGGGGTGAGTGATTTCCTCCGTGTGCTTCCACACCACATCATGGATGGCTCTTCAGATATCCACGTCTGAGCTGACCCCTGAATCACGAGAAGATATTTTTTGGTTGGGTGGTGGTGATGGTGTAGCTTTCCATATTCCTGCACATGCTGTGCGAAGTGACAGGAAGTGACAGCACCTTCTGTTGTTTTCCTTCCTGCTTCCCAGGAAAGCTTCCTCTCCTGTCTTGAATCACTGTAATTTCAAGGTACTGTTTGTCCATTTTTGCATCTCTTTTGCTGACCATTCCAACATAGTGTGATGGATGTTCCCATCCAGATTTACAGGAATTTACGAAAAAAATTTAAGGAGTCCCTTCAGGAGTTAAGAGAGCAGCAAGACTGTGTTTCCAAGCCTCAGAAGCCAAAATTACTAGGAAAGGATTACTCTCTGATCAAGCATAGAAATACAGTTTTAAAATGTAATTAAAACTGGTAATTACTGAATGTTTGCAAGTTAAGCAAAAAAACCATCAAAAAATGAAAGAGAAAGCTACCCTGTCATCCACAAAAATTTGATGTGTTTTAAATTAGTTTCAAATACATTTTTTAGAGTCATTATAGTAACATACATGTACCTACCAGTGGTATGTGAACATTGTCTAGACTTCTTGGTATGCATATGACTGAGCTCTTGATGCTATCAGTAGCATTATTGTTAGGCAGACACTGAAATTTTGTCTTGGCTTGCAAATTTTTTTTAGTATATTGTAGGGTGTTAGCCCCAAAAGGGCATAGCAAAAACATAATACACATATTGACTTCAAACATCCTGGCACTATCCAAATAAATAAAAGTTTGTGTAGGTAGTTTTGTAGCAAGAGGTTTCTTGTAGAGTCATCGTAAATTTTTCAGTTGGTGACAGGACCCATGAAAAACCCTCTCCTGAGGTTTCCTATTTGAAATAATTGAAACAATTAAATATTTGTAGCACAGGGACACACACATTTCTTTCATGATCCACTAAGCATTCCTCAGTTGAAGATGTCCCTGCTCTTGGTAAGGACCTTTAAAGGTCTTCTCCAACTCAGCCCCTCTATCAGTCTATGAAGTGGGGAGACAAATTGGATCAAAAAGCATGGACACAGAGAAAATTTGGAGAGAGAAAACTCTGCATACCACTCAGCTTTTTGGGTCTCAGCTGGAATTGCTAACATTATCAGCACACCCTGAACAGCCCTTGAGTGCTAATTCCTTCGTGCTCCTCTGAAATCCTACAAAACCAGAGGGACTGTAACAGGAAATAACAACTGTATTGGAATTTAAAACCAGGAAACTAAGAAGAACAAAGAGACTAAAGTTTGCATTTCAGATTATAAATCTGGTAGTTGTATTCCCAGTTAATCGTATTTTGGAACTTTCAGGAAATGTCTGATGGATTTATGAGAAGGAGAGAGCTGTAGACCAAAAAATTACTGAAATGGGTTTATTGGGGAAATTTCAAGAGTAATTTCAGATGGTGTTAAATCCGAGGCTGAAAATTATCCAACTACTAGTTTTAATATCAAGTAGGCACAGACCTTTCGATGACTGACTTGATGAACAGGAGGCTGATATGAAGAAATGTGATTTTGTCATTAACATAAATTTGATCTGCAAGCACTAAAAATCCTTAGACTGTAAAAGTGTTGGTAAATGGTGTCACTGCAAAAGTTAAGGCATATACATTTAGAATACATTTTTACATAGGTTAATTTTATTCTATGGGTTTTTTTCCTTGATTACAGATATGGCCAGTCCTAAAGTCGTTTGAACTTGAATTTATGAACAAAATAGAGTCATATGCTGAAAATACACAGTACTGTGAGGGAACCTAAAGCACCTGGCCAGGCTTGTCTTCTCTTTTTCCACTGAAGCAGCTTTCTCTAAGGAGAGTAACAGGCTTGAAGTCAGAAATCACAGCTGTTCTTGCCTATGCTCTGCATTTTCAGTGTTCATTTGTTCAAGTTCCAGACAAGTATGAGGTAATCTCTCCTAAATCAAAATTTATATTGTTTCGTAAGCTGCTAATCTTTTATTCTTCCTTTGGCTTGGAAGTAAGAAAAAAGGAAGGCATTTTTTCATCTCCATATAAAGACTACAGCAAAAATGACCATTTTCTTCCAGTTATTTTGTGTATTTGCTTGGAGATTTTTGGCTACTTAAAATGAAGCATTAAAAAATGACATTGTTCCAGTTATAGAGAAGCTTGTCCTTTTTTTAAAAATACAAAGATGGGATAATTCGGAGAGATCAGATTCTGTTCTTGATTTCTGTTCCAGAAGGTTAACCTTAAAGCTAGTTTTTCAATTTTAAGTTAAAAAATAGGTTTCTCTTCAGCTCTGAAGTAAAAACACAGGCAAAACAACAGAAGTTTCTAGGGTTGTGGGGTTTGTTCCTCACCTGAATTTTGCCAGTTTAGAGTGGAGGGATAATTTGGCTGAAGGAAGCTTTTCAGTCTGATCTGAAAAGAGTCTGATGCCTCCTGGGTGTAGCAAACCTGCTGTGCCCCTAAGTGAACAGTGTAGGAACAAAGAAATCCTGCCTGTTTTTTCAGAAACAGGTGCTTTTGCTATGCACTGTAAGTGAAAGAACTTTCCAAGGCTTGATAAGCCCCAGTAGAAGAGAAGCTAAAGGTTGTCTCTGTGTGCCTCCCTCGTTTTTTGGTTTTGTTTTCATTTCAGTTGAAGTGGAAAGCTTATCAAGGTATGATAAATGCTAATATACAAAAGTCTTGAATAATTTGCCTAATTAGCATAACTTTTTATAGAATGCTACTGGTGAACAGGAGAGTTTACCATATTGATCATTTAAAAAAGCAGTACTTTCTATGCTGTATGAAACAGAAATTGACACATAACAGGCATTTTGCACACCATTTTTCAGTGTCTGCACCCATGAATTTTGTAGGTCTGTATTACTGTAATTAATTATACATACAGTTCTTCACTCTCCACTCTTCTGTTCATTCACTATGATGGAGTCAGTGTTTTTCCATAACAGGCTGCAATTTTCCTTTTATCCACTTTCCTAAGGTCCGTGGCCTCTCTAAATTTGACACCACTCAGTACAGATGTCCATATGTTTTCATAGAAATTTTTATGTGGGATTTGAAGTTGACTCTGTTCCTGACCTGTTGCAAGAATCTGTTTTACAACCTATCAAACAGAAATATTAGGTGAAGAGCAAGCAGATGGGTGATCTGCTGAGGGCAAGTGAGCTGGTCAAATTCATGTAGCAGCTGCTACTCTTACTTGATATGCTATGGTTAATAGGTGTAAAATAAAATTTAAATAATTAAGTCATTATAGGTTTGAAGCTGCCACCAGCCTTCCATGCTTTCATAGATACATGAAAAGGAATTTTCCTAGGTTTAGCTCTGGCAGGCAGTATTGCTCTGTGAAATGAAGTCTTCATTCCTTCTCCAGGCTGGCTTTAGTTACTAAGGGCTTGGAGTTGAGGAGACTGGTAGGAGGAAGGTGCTATAAAAATTTGCAATGGGATCCCAAAAAGGAGGAAAAAAAAAAAAAGCCCCAAGCAGCAAGAGTTGAGACATAAGAAAAAAAGTAAAGAATAAAGGATCGAACATATATTGCAATTGAATATTTTAAAGCTGGGGAGAGGTGAAACATGAGGAAAATCTTTCCTTGTGGCTCTTTGGAATATGTGGCCTGTATGGAAAACACTGTCCAATGTTCAGTAAAAAATGCTGGGTGCATTCAGGTGGATGTGAAGTGGAACACCAGGGGACCAAACATAATCTGGTAGCATTTCAGATAGGAGGGGGCAGATTTGGGAACCACCGAGGTGATGGAGTGCCTTGCTTTGAAAACAAGCACAGAGTGAGTGAGTTTAGCAGCTGCAGTGCCACAAAGTTCCCAATCATAAGTTGGTTAATAGCTGTGAAAATGATACAAAAAAAATATTTTATATCAAGGGAGCTGAAAATCTGCATTCATTCCTTTCCAAATGCATTAATAATTTCTTCCCTCCTCCAAGGCTTCCCAACATTTGCATTTTTTTTGAGAGTAACTTATTTACTGTGTGAGCTGTTGTTGCTGTAGAGAGGGACAGATGAGTATGAGGATGAGAATTTAAATATGGGCAGCTGTCTAGCCTTGAAAAACTCATGCACAGGGCTGCATGCAACTATTCTTTCCCTGCACTCTGTCATTTGTCTTTTGTTCTTTGTTTTATGAATATTAATTTCTAGCTTGCTTCATCTGTAAAATAATATATTCAGTAGGTGATAGCCAGCCTGCACAAGCATGGATTCCCAGTAAATGGAACATGGATGCAGTGGTAAGATTGGTTTATCTTGGGCAGAAGCCTTCCATTGCCACAAATTCAAGCACCATGCAGACTTTTACATGCTTACCTTCTACATCCTGTTAAGAGCAGGGAAATTCTGGCATTCATATGATGTGATAGGGAAGTCAGTGGAAGTAATTTGTTGTTGTTTTCTTTTTTCATCACAAGGTAGCATCCCAGTGGGTCAGAGTCTTCCTGGAGGGGGGGATGGCCCTGTCAGTGCATGCTGATTTAAGGTAGCCACAAAAATTTGGCTAACACATGTTCCAATGCTATGGCCATTAGTTTAGTGTTTTCTTGAATATGTCAACTGCCTTTTCCTTAAAAAGGAATGGATCTCTTTTCCTATAGGAAAGTTAGACTTCCAGGGTGCTTCCTGGGAAGTTCATCTTCTAGGCAGTAGTTCCAAGTTGGCTGAGCCACTTGCATAGTGTAGTTTCACAAAATGGATGTGTAAAATTCAGATACACCAAGTGCTTCAAGCCATCAGGGAAGTATTCACACTGTCATGGTATAAGTGAGTGCTTGTGTGGAGTGTTGAGTATACTTCTGGTCACCAGCATGTTAAAGACGGCTTGATTCAGAGTCAAGTAAACACGTGAGAGCTTTTAAAATGATCTGAGAAATAAAAATTTATCTTATGTCAGGTGACTGGATGCTTTTAGCTTTTTTTAGCCTACCCAAAAAGAGTCTGAGTTGGGACATGATTGCTGTCTATAAATATTTCACAGTTGAAGAATAGACAACCAAGAGGGAGGAGAATTTATTTTGAACTAATAACTGTACTGAAATAAGAGTAAATGGGTAAAAATCTCATTAGTTAGTTTGCTATTTTGAGAATGCTGTAAACCACCACTTATGGGGACACTTTCCTGAAAACAGTAAGAAGGATTTAAGTGCCAGCTTTGAAATTGCACATAAGAGAAGTAGCCGATGATACAATTTAGTTCTCTGTGATAATAAAGGATAAGCCAGAGTCTCTTTTGGTTACTGCTGTATCCTGGTGAGGCTGGAGACTTCAACTGACTCCGAAAATGGAGGAAGTGTGAGTAATAGAGAGGGTGGACTAACTAATACGTTTTTAGAATATTCCATTTGTAATGATGGGGAATGACTAGATCTTCACAGGAATAGAGAACTTCAGTTTGTAAAAATTGATGTAAAGTGTTCAGATCTTGCATAAGGCAGAATTGCTTTGTACTTGTACTAGCAGATGAATGTCTGTCTCCTGCAATGACTTTTCTCATTTTGAATTCAAAAAAAAGCTCAGGAGAGTGAAGTCCTTTGGAAATGACTCCATCCTACCCAGCTAAGCCTCTGTAGGTACCCCCCAGGCCCCATCAGGTCTCTGCTGATGGGTTTTTGTTTTGGTTTGTAATGCCTGATGCAGTTCAACTAAAGGGATAACTAAAGTGAATAAAGGGATAATGAGCGGACATTTAAATTGGAATTTGCTCTTGGACAGAAATATATTGACAAGATCTATATGAAACAACATAAAACATATGAAATATCATAAAACATCCTTAATCAGATGCTTTAGCTCCTTACAGCTATGGTAGTGGTTCTTAAGAGATATTACTTTATGAAATGCTGTTATCTGCCTGCCTTGGCAGCCTCTAGAGGCAGTGTTAAAATCTTCACTTTTAGGAGCAAACAGCACTTCCCTTCTACAGCCTTCAAGTTCCTGAAAATTTTTCAAGCCTGAAAAGGCTCTTCAAGTTGCAGGATAAGTAGTTAAAAGCCAAAAGGGGATAATCCTGCAAGGGGGCCTTCAGCACTCCAGCATTAGAGATAAGGAATTTTGCAGTGTCGTGGCTGAAATTCTTAATAGATAAAACTGGAAAATAAATATATAAGGCTAGAAGCAAAGCATCTTTTTGTGCCTCCTAATCCCATTTTAAATAAGGGAATGGGAAAACCATCTTCAGACAAAGAAAAGGAATGAAAAAGAGAGAGAAAATGTACATACAGATCTGTCTGTTGTAGACAGAGGGAACAAGGCATCTGCTAGCATCTTGGATATAAATAGAGTGGGAAAGGTAATGGCAAATCTCCCATTGCTTTAAATGAAGCCAGGATTTCATCCTTTTTTTGGAGCACAGTTTTAGGTTGTTGACGTTTGGGAGTGTCACTGTTAGGTTTGAAGCCTAGACTTCCACAGAGGCAGTTTTGTCAGGTTTTTTAGAGCAATAATGGCCCATGGTCACGATTGAAGCCCTGTGATCCTTATTGTTGAAGGAGAGAAAATTCTGTTAGAGCAAAAATACATTACCTATTTTTAAGCTAGGAAATTATTTGGTGCCATTTCTCACTGTTGAGTTGCCAAATCCAGGGCCCTAAAATAGGGAACATGAGTTAGCAGTCCATTCCTGCCTATTTCAAGGCGGGATGATGATGTTTGGCTTCTGGATGTGCCTTGTCTATGCTAAGGGCAAGCAGAAACAAGCAGTTTGGAGTTACTGCTCCTCTGTGGGGATTCTTATATTAGGTGCACCAGTGGGTCTCAGGGAGTTTGAGCTGGTTGGTTTTAAGTTTGCTATTTTTAAAATATATTGGGGAGGGGAAAAAAAGTGAAGTTTCCGAAATCGTCACTAAGTATGAAAGTAATGAACATTCGTGACCTGCATTGTCTTTGTTCATCTGCACCACATGTAATGACTCCTAATTCAGCCTTAATTACACAATCCCATACAGCCTTTTCCATTACACCTCTGCCTTGTTCATTGAACAGATTGGATAGTGTTCAATTAGTGAGCATCTATTCAATATCTTATATTCTTCTCATTGCTCCATGTATGGTCCTGTGCCTTTGCTGCTGATTACTATTCATCTCTTGCTCAGAATACATAATTACTCATTTCTTACAAAGCTTTTTTTGTGGTGCTTTCACTAATATCTAAGTGCTTCACAAGCATTGTTTAATTTATGAGATGAGTGGTTATTAGCCCTATTTTACAATTGAGGAGATAAGGCGCAGATTATGCTCAGACATACCCACTGATTTGGGGTTCATGATTTATGATATTTAGGACCTCAAGGGCAGAAGTACTTGGCATTTTATAGCACTTATTATGTCCAAAATGCAGTTCCCATTGATTTTACTTAGAGCTATGGTCACTTAAACCACTGCAAATAAGACTCTGGATCACAAGCTGGATATTCAGGAAAAAGGGAGGATAATTAGTGTTTTTTCTTGCTTATTGTTGTAAAGTCCATGGCAAAGGAGATGCTGGTTCTGCAGGGCACCTGCCTCATGCATTGACTTCCTCTTTTCTCCCTTTCTCTCTTTCTTCTTTAAATCTCTGTAATCCTTTGTGTACTTTGTTATCAGTAGCATGTGAATGTCAACTCCAAGGACAAGAGTCCTTTTGACTTCAGTCCTGATTCATCCTAAATCACTATCCACATTGTCCCCAGGATAATCTAGAGGTGTGGCAAGGCAGGGCCAAGGGTGTAGAAGTAAGATGTAATGTAGTGAGAGACATGGAGAGTTAGATCAGAACTCAGGTTTTGAGGTATTGGGAAGTCTAAAATTTCTTACCTGTTCAGCAACAGCAGCCAGAGCAAGGTTCCTAGGATGCAGGAAACATGGACAATGGTGGTACTTCCTAGGAAAGCTGCTTGGAGCTCAGTAGGTGCCTAAACCATTTGACTGTAGTGAGTTTGGGAAGGCTGTAATGCTGCTTCTCTAGTACATGCTGATACTTCCATTAGTGGGAACTCCTCAGGGCAACCTGTTCAACCATCCTCTCTGTTGAAATAAAAAGTATTCTTGCTCTCCTTAAAGACAAAAGTGACACCTTCTAGTCTTCCTAACAGATTTTTTTTCCTGATTTATTAAATCATAACATTAAAAAAGGCCCATCTACAGATTTTCTTCAATGGTAACGCCAGAGGACCAGTAATAAGGGCAAAAAGCTGTAATGGAAGTGCTGCTTTAGGCAGTAGGTTTTTCTCTTTAATGAAACCACTCAGTGCCTCCCGCCTGGAAAAGAATGTCTGAAGAAATTCAAAAGGGCTAAATAAGTGCCTCAGAAAATAAATGTGGAAAAGTTATGGTTTAGAAATTTATTCTAGAGATTCTGAACGTAGGCTGACAAGTCACAGGGTGAGAAAAATGCCAAAATGGGAATAGTTTCTGCAATAGAAAGACAGATACATTATTTTAAAACACAATGTGATGTCCATATTACAGAAAAAGAATATAATGGTGGTTTTGAAGAAAATTGTGTTTCTTTGAAACTTTTGGACTGTTCTTGCAAGATGCCAACAAAAGGCATTGCCATTTGCATGTTACTGCATATTCTGGTAAATATTTGCAGTACTTTTTTATTCTTGTAATTTTAACATTTCGCACTTTTTCCAGAAAAGGTGTCATTGCTTTCAGCATTAAGGCATTGGTATCAGATTTTTACATCTAATTTCATTTGCCTTTAATTCTTCTCGATTCTTGCAGAAAACCATACCCAGGATAGTGACATTTTCCCTACTCATTTGCCATTCATGGTGTATTTGCATTCGTTTTGGGCTACCAGGCAGAAGAACTAGAGCATATTTCCCTCATTTGTACTTTACCGGTTTATTTTGCTTCCTCTGGAAATCCGTTTATGGTGCTCTCCAGGACAGAGGAGGACCAGATCCAATGTTGGGAACTTGGAAAACTTTCTCCCTCACGTAGCAAATAACTGATGTGGTCCTGTGTGGTGGAAGGGAAACAACTGGAAAACAATTCCCACACCATCACAGCAGGCAGGCTGATTCCAGAGCAGGGTGGTGTTAGAAAAGGTAATGTTGCTTTCCCAGGGAGGAGTGAACGATGCAGTGTGTGGGAGCAGGGCTGAAAAACCGAGCTGGAAAGGTTTTGAACACAAGCAATCCAAATTGTGGTTTGAAGGTTTACAAACCTTTTGCATGCTCTGCACAAGTTCTCTGATAAGCCTCTTCTTGATTAGGCTGGAACAGCTTTTTTAATTTAAAGCTAAAGCCTGTGGGGAAGAAGTGCAATTGTTCTATACTTTCAAAACTTGGGCATTTATGCAAGTTTCCTGTAAGCATTTTAGGAATCTAACTATATCATTCCATTTCTGAAAGGACATTTTTTGTCTCGGGTGTTTAGCTACAGATGAGTATTATTATATGTATTTCACAGATTCGTACTCTAATTTTTTTTTTCTAAGAATAATTACAGATTTGGAGCTAAGCATTCAATTATTTATTCATCCATTTTACCACGTGGACTTAGCAAATGGACTTGTGTTAGCCTATACACCATATCATGCATGCAAATTCCACTCTTAACAATACTGCTTGAAATTATGTAAGCGATAGGTGCTAATTTTCTCTGATACAACAGAATGATAATGATGGACTGTTGGGAAAAAATAATAATAAGTACTTCTTAGGTTGTGTGCACTGGCATACTAAACTATTCATAAAGTTAAAAAAGGATAATGAAAAGACACTAACCTACTTTAAAAATGATGCCTTTTACTTGCAGTCTTTTTAGTGGTAACAGGAAAAGAGTATTCCTACAGTGTTTCCTGAAACTATCAGGTTGTACACTTATTTCTTTTGGGGGAGGGTGATTGTTAATGGCTTCACAATCAAGTTGTAGACAGCCAGGCAGTTGAATTCTAGATGTTCAAGTGGTTTATAGAGCCCTGAGAACTACGAGTAGTATTTCATATTCCATTCTTCTGCACTGTCATCATGCAGGTAACTCTGTGCTGAATGTAGGGCAGCAGGCAGTCTGTCAAGTATACTATATTTTAATACAGCAACATTGCATACAGCTTTATAAAATAAATTATGGTGCTGGAAAATAGTGGAAGCACTTGGACACAGTGGTTTACACTGAGCTGCATCTTCTCTTGCTTCCCTTCTATTTCATGAAGGAATCCACTTCCATGTAAGAAATTTAGAAAGAATACCTAGCAATTATTCCATGTTAATTATTCATTTCAAAGTAGGAAGAGGAAATATGGCAAGGATGAGATCTTTCACTGACTGTTTAATAATAAAAGATCCTTCGTGGAAAGCTTATGAAAAAATGAAGGACACAAAAAGCACAAGCAAAACATATGTATTAGTACATGCTAAAAGCTCTGTGATGAAACAAAAGAGGGTTGAGCAGCAGAGGAGTTTTGAACAGCATTTGGGTGAATTTGCTTACTTGAGCATCCCTTTTTCCATTGAGTTAGAAAATGTTCCAGAAATAGAAAACTGAAGGGCAGTGTCATCTTTCTGAAATTCATTTCAGCCCTTCCTACTGCCATTCTCACACTCACTCTACTTTCTATTACCATTCCACAAAGAAAGTGAGAAAGTCCTTGTTACTGTCACCATTCTTTGTGTCCTTGAAGCCTTCAATAACAAGCTCACAATGCAACAACACCTGTTTCCCACAAGGAATAAGGTGGGAAATGCTATGTGTATTTCTACAGCCCAAAGTGCCCACTCAGGTTCTGCAGGGAAAGGTGGATCTGAGGTATTGCCAGATAATGCAAGTGGGGCTAATCCAAAATCCATATACAAGTACATTATGGAGATTATGCAATCCTTAATCCTACAATCAGTATGCCTGGGAATTTCTTGGAGGCTTCACTTTGAATGAAGATTGTCAACTGAAAAAATGAGGGAAGTCCTTAGAATGAAATTATTTCCATCCAGTTGTGGGACAATGTTTAAGATTTCAGCTGAGATCAGAAACAAAGGTTTAGGAGAAGAGGGGGAGAAGGGCCTCTGGCATCCAGCAAGGGGCACGGAGCAGGCCACAGCAAAAACATTTCTCCCGTTCCAGACGTGGAGGTCACGCCTTACAGTGGCACTTGCCAAGACTAATAAAGGAAGATTAAATTTAAAGTAAGAGGAAGATACTTGTTCAGAAAAAAGCCCTGGTGCTCAGGCCCATCATGTCTTTGTCACAGGCTGAGCTGGCATGTGCATGTTTAGCTTGTGTCCTTCTGCCAGGCTTTTACCATTTGCTCTCTGTGCATCCTCAGCTCTCTGGGTCTCACGGGAGATGGGTTTACAAACAGCAGATTTGGAAATGTGAGGAATATGTGTGGCAGCCCAGGCCTGAGGGACATAGGGGTCATGTGGCTGAGGCTGTGAAGGGGCAGAATAGCAAACCTGTCTACAGGAGAGGGCAGTCAGGAAAGATTTGAGGGAAGGAATCTAAACAGAGCCACCTGCTGCAGTGCAGCAGCTATCCTGGAGCATGTTTTAGTAGGCTGCTGAAGGCAATCTGTTGCTTTTCTTTTGTCCTTTACTCTGGGACTTCCCTTCAGTTAATATGTGCAATTCAGGTATTCTGTTTATCCAGTTTAGTCAAATTTATTGTACGTATCCATTTTTATTAATCAGCCTGCCAGGGTTTGGGGTTTTTTGGGAAGTTTTTCTAGGTGTTTTTTCCCCTGTATGTAAACACAGTGTACCTTTTGTTTCCTGGGAACCCTTGACCTCAGCAGAAGCGTGGCTTCTCAGTCAGTGCTCGATTAGCTGGGTTAATGCCATTTTGCACAGCTATAACTAATGGCCATTTAGGACTGCCAGAAGCCCGCCGTGGGTTTCTCCTCGTGCCTGACCCTGTTGGGGAGCAGTGCATTAATCAGCGCTCCCTGTCACGGTTTATTGCTTAATGATGAGGGTTAACTGACCACTTCCTAGGAATAATGAAAAACAGAGGTCAACAATCACTGGCTGAGCGGGGAGAGGAGCTCTTCCTGCTTGTGCTTCTACTCTTTTCGTCCTCGGGCAGCGACAAATGTGTCCGCTTCACCACTTCAGCGTGAGCGCTTATCTTCAACATTCATCTTAATTATACATCAATCCCCGTCACGTGCTCACCCAATTGAAACAATCAAAACCACTGAGCCAGTTACCTAATTAAAGTCAGTGTAATCATATTTGCAGAAAAGCACTGTTCACTTTGGCAAAGCCTGTTTCGGGAGGGTGTTCCTGCAGCCGCAGTGCAACGTGTGCATGCGGCGCTGGAACTCCCCAGGCCAAACATTTTGATGATGGCTCAGTAATCCATGTCCCTTCCAAGCACTGTAGTTTCATTTTTGCAGATACAGAAACTGCCAGAGTAAACCCTTACTTGCAGGTGCTTGATGGATGCTGGGTCACAAATTCACGCTGAAGGATGCTTTGAATTTTCTTTTTCTCCAGGCTGTAGTTTTACTGCTGGCTGTGATGTTTGTGCAGGCCTCAAATACATGGGGTGTCACTGCAGACCAGTGGCACCCATGGCAAGGTGGGCAGAAGTTACCCACTACCTGTACAGGAGGTATTCGAGCAGGAAACATACCCTGGGAGAAGCAGCCCTCATTTGTCTTTCCCTCTTCAGCTATGGGGTGTGCCTGCTCTGCCTCCCAGCCTGGACTGCAGGGCTGTAGGGTGTGGGATATGCTCCTCTGCCCTGTGGTTAGGGTCTTAAAGGCCCATTTCCTCTTCCTACTAAGTTTTAGAAAAGCAGAGAATGTAAATTACAAGCCAGGGGTTGTCATTTCTTTCTAAGGTTATGTTTTTGCCGAACGGGGAGAGGTGAGTTGGGATGTGTGTGGGACATCCATCCCTTGGTGCAGCACTCCCCTGCTACAGCAGCACGACAGAGCACTGTGACGCCACATAGGTGTCTGTTAGCAGTAGCCTGGGGGACAGGCAGGTTACTGGGGACAGGTTTTTGGGGATATTTTGACATCCGTAAGTTCTTATGGCTGCCACTAGCTGTTTTCCCTGTGCTTACACAGAGCAGCAGAGGGTGGCATCAGGCTGTTTTGGGCCTACTCCCAAGACAGACTCAGCAAGTCAAGTCCCTTGTAGGCAGAGCTGGGATCATGGGGCACCTGCTCCATTTGCCTCACATGGAGACCTGTACCTCAGCCAGCAGGGTGTCAGCCTCCTTGGAAAGCAGTCTCTTTTAAAAATGCTAAACAGTCAGAAAAATCTAGTTATGGGAGTGACAGGTCAGGCTCAGTGCATTAATAGACATTTATTTTTTGCCTTACTCTTTGCTTGCCTTTGCTTTTGCAACCTGTGCCTCATTCCTCTTTCCTGCAAGCTGTTGCCTTGCTGCATCTTGAGAGTGTGATGGGGATTTTCTGCACGTATTCCCCATGCCAAAGCATTGCCTGGCATGTGGAAGAGATGTCTGGAGCACAAGCTCAGCTCAGACCCTCTGCCCTGGTCCATGCTCTTTGCAGAAGGGAGCTTGGGAGGTTGGCAGCCAAACTCCACCAAAACCTTTGCAAATCATATCACGTACAAACTGCAACTTTTCAGTATTTTATACTGTGATCCGTTATAATTTTAAGTGATAATGTATGAGATGGCAAAAGGCACATCTGTGGTATCAGAGCAGTGATGCTTCAAAGGGTCTGTCTCAAAGTGTGAAGGCTCTTGAGCTTCTCAAATATGTCTGTGAAAAATGTAACACGGGAGAAAACCAACATGTTCCTCCCTACCCTTATTCACAAACTTACTTTGCACTGAGCTCGGTGCTTCTAGCTGATACATTCTTACTCTTGCAAAATAAAATTCAGCCTCGGGCTGACACACAGCATGGAAAATTTCAGCCCTAACTGCTAATGTGTGGTAAAGTTATAAGCAATAGAAAATGAGGTCTTAAAATGAGAAGTGTCAGGCAACCTTAACTATATGTAGACCTATCATACTCACTGATGATAATTTGGTTTTCGACAGATTTCAACCAATTTGCAGATTCATTTTGACATATACAGAGAAAGGGGGAGAAGTCCCTGCAGTAGGACTCTCAGGCTTATAGGTGTGACTTTGTATGTAGTCAAAGCAATGATCAACCACACAGTCATTTTACCTTCTGCCAAACCTGCAAAATTGTGCTGCAGAAAGTCCATAAAAATAATAATAATAATAAAAAAGCTAAAATCAAGGCACCAATGCACTGAATCTGGGACCTGTTGACTCCATGCCTGTTCTTATCTCATTCTATGAGTCTAAATGTAGGCTGCAGAAAATTGTTGAGTTAATAAAAATATTGCAAAAGTTGTAGCTTAAAGCTTGCATTGCTTGCATAAATAAAAGCCTCAGCTAGCATGCTATTCAGGTATGCATAGCCAGCACAGTTTTAGTAACAAATGGTGACTTTCCAGTAAACACTGCAGACTTGTATTTTGTCTCTCATTTATGCACTAAGAACCTGTCCAGGGTATTTTTCCTGAGGCTTATTTAGAACATCAAGAAGTGATTTTAAGCCCAAGCCAGGTGAAGGGGTTTCAGGTTGGAGTATGGGGGCACAGGGTTACCTTTAGGATAACATTTCTGGGGGGCCTCACCTCCTGGTACAGGGCCTTGGGAATCCTGTGTGCCTGAACATGGCTGTTGGCCTGGAATGTTGCTTGGAGATTATATAGCAAGCTGCATCCCAGCAGGCTCATTTGCGGGCTGCCTGCATCTGGGCTTTGCTGGTTTTTGGCTAGTTTTTTGGTGCTTGATAGTTTTGAGGGTTTTTTTTCCAGATCACATGCAAAACCTGTGTGAATGGTAATCACCCATTCCCTGGATCAGGCTCTGGCAGTCTCTACATGACTTTTAAAGTGTCTTTCACTAGAGCCCTGCTGACAGCTCAACAGTTATATAAAATGCTGCCTTCCTAAAAATCACTTCACAGCAATGTCAGTGTGTGAGGAGCTAGGTTAATCCAGTTACTTTCTTGCTGGGATATAATTTGTCACTTTGCAGAACCGTTCCACCTGGTTTACACAGTCTGCGGTAAAAAATGTTTGCTTAGTCGTGTCTCTTTACCTGGACAGGATAACTTGGTGCTATATATGTTTGTGGCACAGATTTGTATGGGTAAAACTGCTTTTATTGAACAGTCCTGTTGTTTTACGGACGATAAACTTTAGATGTGAATAACCCTTTTCATTATCAGCAGTAAAATGTGAAATTTCAAGCAACGCAATCTCCATCTTTTATGGTAGCTCGTTTAGTCATAATTAATTCCTGGGAGGATTTTGCTGGTATGTAGCCTAAATTTTTTTTTCCTTTGCTTAATCTCATTCTCTTCATCAGGTCAAAAATCTTTGGCTACTCGATATTCTTAAAACTAGGCACGTGCTTAGGTGCCCAAGGCAAAAGGGCTGAAGGCACGTGACTGGGGACTTGAACTAGGCTGTTATCGTTTCCCATCTCTAATTATCAGAGAAGTCACAAGCGGGTAAAAAGGGCTACTTGAAGTTTTCTTGGTAAATCAGTCCCTCTGGCTTCTAATCATTTCCGTTCCACTTCTCTGGACTTCCTCCAGTTTGTTTATATCTTCCAGTAATGAAGTGCCTGAACTGCATACAGTATTCCAGGTGTGGCTGTGCCAGCCTGCCCCATTGTGTGATGCTTCTACAGAACAAGCCAGGGGTCTCACTGGCACTTGATTCTCCTCTGACACATCGCTTCTTACATCCAGATTATCCTCATACTCCTAGGTCTCTTTCCACAGTGATGCTTTCCAAATTTTGCTTCATTACTGTGCCTTGTTAACTCTTCATTTTGGATTTCTCCTTTGGTACATGCATTAGCATTTTTTCCAGCTGCAGTTTTACTGCTTGTTTCCTATCTTTGCTTCCAATTTCTCTACACCTCTTTGTATTATTTTTCTATCCATACTTGTGCTGGCAACTTCTCCTTTCTTCGTACTTCAGTGATGTCCCTCTGATACTTCACAGGATATCTTCACAGTGTGATAAACTCTGAATTTGGCAGTCACTTATCCTCAGCAGGAATTTGCTGTAGAAATTCTTAATGATAGAATTGGTATAGGGTCCTTCCATCACGTACATCTTGCCAGATAGTAACAATGAACTGGATCCTAGATTTCCTGCCTGCTGTGTAAACAGCCTTTACAGGTGAGGGGTGGAGGGAGAGAGAGGTTAGTGGATAAGAAATGTAGTGGATGAAATGAATTTGGCATTGTGCATCAGTGAATAAATAAAACACGTTTTCTGCATGAGTGCATCTCCCAGTGGTGTTTCCATATTTGTGTACTTCACCCTTTAAAGGAAGTATTGCTGACCTGCTGGGTGGCTCAGCATCTTCAGGGACCATTGCCTTGGAACTGTGAGGGGTAAGGATGCTCCTGGAGGCAGGAGGAGTGTGCTGTGCCCAGGAGGGAACTGCCAACCAGCACTGTATTTTTCTGCAGAGGAATTGTGGATTTCTTACACTGATGGCCTGATTTCCCCTTTTACTCGGTGTACACACCTGAACTTGGGTAAATTGAGTTTCCCTGGTTGCATCAGCACTAGTGTAGAGAGGTCTTTCTGCACCAGCTGCTCCAGGCTTGGAGGGGCTGTAATGGCAGAGCAAGTCAGGCTCTGGTTATCTTTATATAGGTCTCTACTCCCTTTCAAAAATGAGTTCACTTCCACACTTTGTCTTGTCTGCTTCAGCTTAGGTCTTCTGGTTAACTCAAAGTCCGTCTGTCTCTTTGGAAACCCCTCAAAAACCAGCAACCACCAATCCTTCCACATAACTTTTTAATTATTTCTGCATGTGAGTTTTGGCTGTGCTCCAACGTTGAAATCATTATGCTGTTTCAGAGTGTAAATAAGTGGGACTGGATTAATAAATTGTATGAAACATGGTGCCACACTTCATTATAATCCATTTATCAAAGTGGAAAAACCTTTTAGTACATCAAGTGCATCTGCTTTTAATTTTCATTTTGATCTTTTCTTTGTGTGTTTTCAGACACAAGTGCACATTTTCAGCGAGGCTTTTAATGCTGATGCCTGGCAGTTTCAAAGTTACTTCTGAGGATGGCAAAACAGCCTAGCAAATTTGGGATGTATAAGGAAAAGCACAGGACTGGATTATTTTCTCATAATTATAAACTGCGATGCAATACATCACAAGGAAATCTGGCTTAAATAGAGGGCAGATTTGAGTTTTTTATCTTAGTGACCTTTTTTAAATTCCCATTTTCTTAATGCAGATTTTGCAATTTTTACTTGCAAAGCGTACTTCAGGCAAGTGGACTTTCCCTTTAGTCACTGTCATTTTCCCCATGATAAAACAATTGATCTTGATGCCGGTAGTGAAACTCACCTTTTCCAGAGTACAGGAACACATTGTGAGCCACCTGGAACTGCAGTTAAGCTCAGACCATGGTTTTGCACTAAGGGACAACCACCCTCATCATCTCTTTCGTCCCCTCTCCTGCAAGCCTCAGCTCCAACAGCTGCTCCTGGGGAGACTGGACTCTGTCCCTGGCTGATTTCTATCACTTTAATGAGCAAATAGCTGTGTTTTATGAGGATCAATCCAAAGCGTTTTCGTGCTGTTGATGCATTTCTTGTAAGCAATGACATTTCATTTCACGTGAGATCATATTAAATAGCTACTTGCAGGAAACGAAAATGAATTCAAGCTGCTTAGTACTACCGGAATTCTAATTATGGGGGGGGGGGGGAAAAAAAGAAAAAAAAAAGAAAGAAAGAAAGAAAGAAAAAAAAAAAAATCTGTGTCCAGACCTGCCCCTTGTGAAGTTAAATTGGAACAGACTGAGGACTTTTTGATTTTGTTCTTTTTAAATGAATTGAATGTAAAGGGTGAGGATACATACCAGGGAAGAGCAGCAACTCTAATCCAGAGGGGAATTCTGGATATAAATTATATATTAATTGGTCTTTAGCTTTCACCACTGAGCAAAACAAATTTTGAAATAACAGTTACAGCAATTAGGCAAAATACTCTTTGGAAGTAATTATATTTATGCCTGAGTTATGATGTATTTATGTCCTGAGATAATTATTTTTCTATTGTCTTATGCCTCATTTGTCCTTTTTGTTCTCAGTGGCCACCATCATTGGGGCTGAAATTTGACACATTCAGTTTTATCTGAATATCCATTCCCTTGTAGCAAAAGGAAAGGCTGATCCCTTCAAGATGTCACTCTGGCATATGAATTCTGTGTCTGAGAAGTTTTGTGTGCTCTAAAAGATGTCTGGCTTGTTTGCTTTTAACTCCCAGGGGCAACTTTATGTCTGTTGAAAATGTCAGATTCTGAGCAAATCATCCATGGCTTTAGGTGTTCAAGACCTAGGATGATTCCAGTGTGAAAGGTCACCTCTTCATATATTTCTGTGGCAAAGCAAATTGCAATTCCTATGGAAAAGGTACAGAAATGAGGGCATGGATCCAGCACCCAGTGTGGTGGCTGTCACCATGGCAGATTTATTAATCTCTTTTTTTTTATCTCTTAGAAGTCATTCTGGTGCTGGTGCCACAGCAGAGGCGTCAGATCCAACATGCATGGGTGAGGGAGGCCGTGGGGGTTTTACCTGTGAGATGAGCTCCAGTAAAATTTGGGGTAATTAGGCAAAGCTTTGGTTCGTCGGTGTTTTTGCTGCTGGGTGATGCTTTGCTCAGCCTCTTGAGGTTGGATGGATAAGCAGCAAAGGGTGAACTTTGAAGGTTTGTTTTCAGGTCCTGTTTAGGGATTTTGGGAGCAAGAACTGGAGGGGACTGGGACCTGTGACTCTGCAGCCTAGAAATTCTGCACCCACTCTGAGGAATGGTACTTGGAGGGACCTCCTCATCCAATTAAACATGGAAATAGTGATTTTAATTGGTGTAATATCCGTTCTGCTACTTAATTTACACTTTTTATTTTAGGTTGTTATAGTATTTTAACAGTAAACATACTGTGAAATTTCAATATAATTGTCAGATCTTGTTTCTGAAACCCCTAATCCTCTTTCTTCTTTCTTCAGATTTATCTGGGTAACAGAGAGCTGGGGTTCCTGATAAAAATAAACAAATGGAGAGAGAAAAGAAAGAAAATAAATAGGGAGGCAAGTACATAGTTCAAAGGGTAAAACAGACTTCTTTTCAAAAAGTCAGCAAACAAATGCAGAGAATTTTTAAGTTGACTTTGGTGAGCATCTGGTATTACTTTGGTCAATGTTTCTGTGTTTGGGACCTCAAGGGACTGTGCTAAAAGGCTCTCTTGGGATGGTATTGCTTGCAGCCTTTAAAAGAAAATTATTACTGACCAGGGTTCTAGAGGAAAATATTTGTCAACGTGTGTGCTGGCAATATTTTAAATTGTTGCTATTATACATAATAATATTCATTATTATAAATTTAGCATATTTCCAGACTGAGCTGTAGTAAACTGTACATGAAAAATGCAAGAGAAAAATATGCTTTGAAGATAATGTGTCATTCACACAGAATAAAATTTGTGATCTGCTGAGCATGCTAAATGCAAGAACACAGCAGACTTGAACATCAAAATGTTTGCAAAAACCAAAGGGCAGCTAGTTTTAAAAACAAAAAAATTAACAGAACATTTTCACTGAGATCAAGAGTTGGGGAAAGTTTAACTTTGTGAAACAAACAGCCTATTTTTCTAGCAATATCTTTTATAAGTAGCATGCATCTTATTGAAGGAGTCAGCCTGGAATTGCAGATTTTAAAATGGAGGTGCAAAACACAGAGTTAATGCTGTGCATCCTGATTTTTCTGTTTGTCCTATGAGAAGAGAAGTTATCTCTTGCTTATTACTGCAAAGACAATTTCATACATTATTATATCAGCAGGATAGTGGGGCAGACCAGAGGTTTGGAGGAATAAATAAAGTGTAACAGACTTCAAGTACACTTGCAAATACAAATATTTTTGTGGAGGTGAATATTTTCAGTATAGTGCTCACTGAAGGTTAATGGCTCTGGGAGGCAGAGAGTCATTCAGAAATCTTTATGTTACCAACTAGTGCTCCATATTCCAGAATGCTCCCCCCACACCTCACTCTCAAACATTCCCTTAAATGAACTTGATATTTCACACAGATCTTATTTTACACTGAGTGCTTCCTGAAATCCAGTTGAAACAGTGAGCTATTTGTGGAGCAGGATACTACACTGTGTATCAGTGTAGCAGATTGGCTGACCACTTGATGTCAGCAAAAAATGGAAGGACATTTCAGTTGCAATTTAAGATTTTTTGCATGACACTTATTTAAAAAAAGGCTTTCCAGACTTTTTAGACCATTTCTTGTACATCGAGATTCTCCATTAAAGCGCCAGGAAATCTGTAGTATGTCAAGAATGCCTTATCAGATTTATAGCATGGGAAAGCAGAATTAGCCACCATGCATGCAACCTGATCTCCTGTAAATCTGCCTCTGTAGATAGCAGCATCTAGAGACTTCAAAAATATTCAGTTAAAACCAAACTGAAAATTTGGAAACTTGCTGAGAGAGAAAATACTGTAAAGTATTAGATGTGTGATTTTGTCAAAACATCCTCTAAAGCTCTAATTCTCACTCTCTGTATCACTGTATCCATTATAATCTAAAATCAAAAGTAATTGAGCTGAAAATTAGTTTCAAAACAGAAACAAAATTACTGCACTCAATAACAGGATTATTTTGGTATTTGTAGATATTTTTCTTTGGTTTTCATCCTAAACAGATTTCTAGGTTTTTCCTATTCCTCTTCCGTGCTAACATCATTCAGCATGTCTTTGACGACATGAAGAGGGAATTGTGGTGTGGCTGTGTTCAGGTTTTCAGCAAGCTGAACTGAAAGATGGTCCTGAGGATAGTCTCAGCACCAGTTTGGAGCATACCTTGTGTTGATGGCTCAGCCTGTCTGAATAACAGAATGGCTGGAGCACCACACACAGGCTTGAAGGGGCTTTCAAAGTTCTGCAGTGTATTTTAAGCGTGGCAAAAGAAAATGTGCACGTGGACCTTAAATATGAGGCGCTCACAAATATTTTTTGTGCTCACTCATCTCGCTGTCATTAGCAGATTTCATCTCTGCTGGATGGCTTCTCCTGCAGAAAATAGTAGCCTCTTTTGGGCTACATCCCCTGCTCCCTTGCCAAATTTCCTCTCTCTCCTTGATCCCTCTCATCGGTGCCCTTTCAGTCTGCTTAAAATAGTGGGTGAGAATCATTTTTATAACTTCTCATCTCCTTTGCCAGGGTCACCAGACCATTCCAATTGTTGTTGTTAGCCTGGTCTCAGCCCAATGTGAAAGCAAGCTTCCAGAGAAGCTTGGATGGAGGACAGTGTCCATGTTAAGACTGGCAGAGCATTGGAGTCTGTGTTCTTAGGGGTGTGTGTGTGTAGGGAGTGCGTAAACAACAACTTGAAAAGTTTGGCATGTGAAACATCAACACAGGAGACACAACCCTCCTTGCTCCACTTCCAGAAAAAAAAAAAAGGAAATCAGCTTTATATGTGTGGTCACCATTGGAGGAAGCTCTGGTGGCTCATCTGTGAGCACCAGTGGGTGTGCCCATGCTTTTAAAAAAGCCCTTGCTGGGTTTTGTGGACCCTGCAGGAAATGGTGCTGTTGAGACTTCATTTTTAACCCCTGCTATCAGTAATTTTAATATACTTTGCCTCAGTATATTAAATCAGGTGTAGCCATACCTTTAACTGCAATGTAAATGTGTCCTGTGAAATCACATTTATTGGTTGAACAAAGGAAATGATTCATTTAGAAGGTAAATGAGAAGACTGAAGAGAGAGTTACAGAACAGGAAAGGGGTAGAAGTCTTGAGGATGAAAGTAGGTTCAAAAAATGATTGGAAAACAAATTTTGTTGAAGGAAAGAAACAGGAGGGCCAGTAGAAAGTAAGGAGACTTTAGGAAAAAAAAATCATTAAAATGGCAGATAAAAAATAATCCAGTAATATGAAAGGGTAAAGAAAGTGAAAGATATCTTGGGATTTAGAAGTAGCAGAAGGTAATTTAGGATGAGAAGCAGGCAGGAAATATCCCAGATGTGACGAATATTTTGCCAAAGTCAAAACAAATTTTAATTAAGCCTGTAATTTATTATAAAGGAGGGAAAGCTCTAAATTCTTGTTTCAGAGAAGGATTTAGATTATACTTATGCTGTAAGCACACTGTAATAATGTTAATAATAGACCAATATTGTCATCTTGTCAGATACTGCCTTGGTCTGCAGACGAAAAGCATGTTG
Source organism: Illadopsis cleaveri (assembly GCA_013399915.1). Lineage (NCBI taxonomy): Eukaryota > Metazoa > Chordata > Aves > Passeriformes > Timaliidae > Illadopsis > Illadopsis cleaveri. The sequence continues at coordinate 132,326 of VXBB01006895.1, forward strand.
TCTGGGAATGATAGGAGGTGTGGAGTAATAAGAGAGATAAACCCTGAATTTTGGGAAGCTGTGAGAGTCGATACCTAAAATGCAAACCCAGAGTACTCTCTGTGTAAAATGAAAGGGCAATACTCATATCTATGTCCCGTGGCTGTGGCATTTATGAGCTTATTCTGCTACACATAAATCTCAGCATGAGGAATCGTTTGTTAGTTTACCGTGGTAGGACTGGACTGGTTTAAACAGAGCTGAGGAAGTTAATTATCCAGTGTCTCAGGTGGGTCTGGCAATGAGTAACTAGTCCTGGAGAGAGGCACTGGAGCTGTGCTGGGGGGACAGGTCCTGCCCGAGCCTGTGGCTGGATGGCCGGCTGGGAGGGACTGCCCTAATCTCTTTCCCAGGTTGTTCGAACCAGTTCAAGAGCAGTAAAACAAGGTTATGTAATTGACATGTGATGTAGCCTAAAATAGTGACTGCAAACATAGGCTGCTGTTGCTGGGCAGTTGTCAACTGCTTACAAAAAAAAAAAAAAAAAAAAACAAAAAAAACAAACACAAACCAAAAAAAAGCACCCTCAAGTGTGTAACAAATGGACATTTGAAATGAAAATGCGGTTTTCATTTCCACTGACTAGCAGCCCTTTTTCTTTTAAATTGCAAGAAATAGGGGCGTTATGAAAACTGAAATTTGAAAAGAGATTCATTATCATACTTATCGTGCTGATCTATTTGAGAGTACCTGCCTGCTGCAGACAGTGAAGTGAAAACCTCAGGTATATGCAGTTTGTCCCTTGATAGTGTGATAGGAGTCCTGTCAAACAGGAAATCCTTTTCTGGATGTGGAAAACCATTGTGGCAAGTCTTAGCAGTAATTTTATTTGTATATTGGCTATCAAAAGGTAGAAATAGTTCATTTTTAGTAATTAAAGGATCTTATATGGATAGAGAGACAAAATCTGCGACGGTTTCAGAGCTGGTTTAAAGGAACACATCACATAGCTCAGTGGGCACAAATGAGAGGTTGGCATGTGCACATTTTGTAATTCCTTGCTGTAGGAGGCAAAGCCCTTCATTAGGGCTATACCAGAAAGCAGAAAAACCTGGTGTTAAGTTCTTTTGCTGACCAGATATTCCTGAGGTGAGAGACTTCCTTTAGAAAATCCTGATGATTTTCTGCAGCATGTTTGCTCTGTCTTTAGCAAGGAAGGTCTGTGGCTCTGGTTGGAAGGGATGCTTGGGCTGGGCTTGTGCAGTCTGATGGGCTGGTGGGTAAAGGGAAGGGACAGTGTTAAGAGGTAAATGTCATTTATTCCGTAAGGCTTTTATATGTATCACTGCTGCTGGGGAGATAATCTTCCCAGTTGGGAAATATTCCAGAAACTAAACACTTATTCCAGCCTAGAAGCTGCAAAAGGGATCCTTGCTTTTACATGTAGATCTGCAAGGCAGGGCTGGAGGTGGCTTCCAGCTCCTCTCTCCTCAAACCCTGGAAGAAGGCTTGGCTTTCTGGCTGCCTGCAGGGAGAAGACAAGAAGACAACTCTGCCTGCAGTTTTCTGAGTCAAAGTATTAATTCTCATTGTGGAGGAAGAAGGGAAATTGGGACACTTTATATGCATTTTGATGTGCCTCAGTGAGACACTATTTTAAAAGCTGAGTTTTTTTCAAGCTACTTCTGCTTCATTTGGTCCTCAGCTACTGCTCCTGTTTTCTCACTTTGCTGTCCCTTTGTGAGTCTTGGGACTGCAGTCTTGGATCCTCAGTCTTGGGACCCAAGGCACATTCCCATTTCAGACACTGGACCCCGAGTGGATTTTTGGACTTTTTCTTTGCCTTTCTCAGTGAATGTGTGTGTGTCTATCTAGAAGAGGAATAAAGACAGCTGCCTGCCCAGGTAAAGCAAGAAAGAACATGTGGAAGGCAGCAGTGCCCCAGGAGAGGAGCTGGTCGTTAGCGACACACAAGTGAGCGTGAGTCAACAACCTAATGCCATTGCCAAAAGCCAGCCCTGGTCCAAGATTGCATTAGCTGGGCTGCTGTGTGTGCAAGATGCAGGAAATAACCATTTTATTGGCCTTAGTGATGGTGAAACTCAGCAAGAAAAATGTGCCCTGTTTTAGGAAAGGGGTTGGAGGAGAATAGGAGGAATTGACGACAAATTCAGGAAACATGACCTACGAGGAAAGATTGAGAGAACTGGATTTGTTTAGCCCAGCAGAGAGATGGGGAACATAAATCTTTTGATAGGCAGGAGATTGTTGTAAGAAGATGGTGATCTATTGCTCTGAATTTCTGTGGAGGGAGTATGAATATCTCTTCCTGTCGCAAAATATTCCCATTTGGGTGAAATGCAAAGGGAAAAAACACAATTTTGAGGGTAGCTAATCACTACCCTAATCACACAGGGCTTGTAGGTTGTAGGGAAGCTGCAGAATACCTTTCCTCAGAAGATTTTAATACAAATAGAAAGAAAGCTAAAACCCTGCCTGAACTGTTAAGCTAGTCTTATCGTGCTTCCATGAGTGGGCTTGAATTAAACAGTCTTTGGATCCTCTTCTAGCACTATGCTTTTCTCCTTACGAAATTTAACATTTGATCATAGTCATTGCTATTTTAACAAGAGACCAAAAATGTAGGATACTCGTTAATGACTTGCAGTTCCTGACTTAAACTTTAAAAAACTGGGGAGGGGGGGAAATTTTAGGAGGAAGATAAAACATGTGGAATGTTGCAGAAATTTCTGTGATTTTCTAATTTTGCCCTAGACAGGAACAGAAATATTACTGGCAAAAAATATCTATATCCTGTTCCTTTTGGAGCCTTACCTGTAGGGAAGCATGGCAGCCCTTGGAGTGCAGCAGTGCTCTGCACTCATACATAGGTTTGTCTTAAGAAATCAGTTTTGGCGACTCGTGACTCAATCACTCTAATAGAGTTTTAAAATGGGGAAAGGCTCAACTTCTGCTGTAGCCTCATTTTGGCAGTTATTCATAGGCCAAATAAGAACAGCTTTTTCTCCTCCCCTTCTTTACAGCTGAATTTTGCTTATTCAGGAAAACTCAGTAAGAGGGAAGACTGAATTTCATGCATACTTCCTTTTCATTTCCTTTTGCAAGCCTATGAAAGCAGGGAATTACAGAATCTTTGGAGGCGAGAGAGTTGGAAACATTCAAATATTTTTGTGTGTGCATTTGGTTGTGTCATTTTGTGGTGGCACAATAACCTGGAAAATACAGCTTCAGTATTCCTCTAGCTCTACTGCTAAGAGAAAAGATCTCACTTTCTTCTTCTGTGTAACCATGTGTTGCCTATTTGTTATTTATTTTGAACAGGAAAATTTCCCTCACATCTTTAGTATCTTTGTATTTCAGACGGAACAGGAATTAGCTGGTGTAAGTGCTCTTAATGATGGCATAAGTAAAAATTACTTTCATCTTAATGCGTTTATTTAGCACATGGGAGATGAGTTTTCAATATCTGCTCTGTCACTTTCCAGCCCACTTGTGGGTGATTGAACGGGATAAAAAGAGCGACAGGATTAAGCTAAACACAAACTGCACAAGGCAGATCAATACATCTCTTGAAAGAGTCAGAGATCTCGCACCACAGAAACATCACCCTCTCTTCAGGATGGCCTCCATCACCTCGTGGAGGTCCTGAAGAGCCCTCGAGGTCCTGAGAGCACTGCATCAGTTTCAGATATGTTGGGTTTTGGGTTGATTCTGAAGTTGACGGGCCTTAATGAAGCACAAATGGGACACATTGATTCATTATGGGTATCTTTGCTTTGCTGACTTACTTAAAAAAATTGGTTTTATTTGAAATGTACCATATTTTTTTTTTTTCATTAGAGGTGTTAACTGAAGAACTGTTCATTATTTTATAGCTGTACTCTGCACAGAGGATTTGTTGGAATATTGATCTATTCTGGTTTTTTAAGGGTTTTCAAGTTACTTACTTTAATGTAAACTTTATGATGGCTGTGGTTTTTTAGGAATTTCTAGAAATTAAAAAAATTGAGAAGATGATGTTTGTTTGCCTCGCTTACTGAAAAAAGCTAGTTGTAGATTTTGTACCATACATTAATACTCAGAGATCTTGAAATTGAATTGAAAAATTGATGAACCTTTACTAAGTTATGTTTTCTGAAGGTATTTTATCTCGAGCAGACAGGTCACAAGGCAATAATTGCAGGCTACTTAAAGCATTTGAAGGGTGATTTATGGAATATTCTGCTGTTGTGGGAATATTTCTTAGGAAGTCCCATTGTGACAGTGTTGGAATCAAACATTACAACAACATTTAAAAATGCAACCCAAGTAATTATGCTGGAGTGCATAAATGAGAACTTTTTTTATTAAACCCATTAGATTTTTAAAGCAGTAGTGAAAAATGTTGACTTAACAGGTATACATTTTTTTTAGCACAAACTGCCTTCAGGGTAGTTCTGCAGAGGGGTTCACTTTGCAGTGTTGGAGCTGACTTGTCTTATTAATAGCCTGCACCCGCCTGTGGAAGCCTAAAAATGGTATTGCAGTAGTCTGATGTACAAAGGACATTGTACAAGCACTGAGCAACTGCACCTGCATTCCTGGCAGAAAATAACCATTTTTCTCTTCTCCCCACAGAAAAAGGATTATATGTGAGTGTTTGTAAGGACATATAAACCATCTTTATGCTTTATATCATAATTTTAAATGCTTTCATTTTCTCCTTTTATGTTACCTTCATGCTGTACACGTGATGGTTCTTTAGGGGGTGTGCTCAAGTCAGTTCAGAACAAAAATATAAAGAGGAATTAAGTTGACTCTTCTCTTTTGTGTCTGTTCTTGTATAGATCACATCACAAAATAAACATTATGTGATACCCAGGTTTTCATTTTGAGAAGGTTATCTTTTCCTTGTTTAGTAGGCCTGCTTAAAGGCCAGCTGATAGATCCTGGTGCTGTCACTATATTGTGCAACTTGATTTTATGCCTTATGTAACTTATTCCTGAATTATTTTGCTGAAGTTTTGTTATTTTTCATCTCTGTCACAGTGCTAGGTAAAGTCCCTTAATAAAACCCTTATTTGCCCGTCTGCTTGTTCTTTAAACATCTAAAGCATTATGTAAATGATGATACCTTTGTGATACTACAGTAACACTTCACTCACTCAAATGAGATCGGTTTTCTTTGTGTGGGATGCTCAGAAGAGATTCAAGAAACATCCCAAGTTTCAGTTCACTGTCTAGATAACATTGTAAGGCTGGAAGGAGGACAGGTGCCGAGATAGAAAAGGACTTAGCTGAAGTTTTAAGGCAAATTCCTGAAAGAGCCCAAAGCAGAAGCCTGGTCTCCTGTGTCCCGTGAATATTCTCTTTATCTTTCCCTAGGAAACATATGAGTATTGTGGAAAATAGCTTTGCAGACATACTTTATGCCTTTTGTCCACCAGCAGCTCCGTCCCCTTATGGAGCTGCATCTTCATTCCCTTTCCCTGCACGTTGCCCCCTGCTCGTTCCAGTGCAGCTCTCCTCCTGACTTCTTCTAGGGCTCCTCCTCCTGTCTCATGGCTGCTGCTTGCTTTGGTCATTGGCTTCAACTTTATTTGCCCATCTCTTGGGGTTTCTGCACATTTGTTTTGGCCACCCCAGACCCTGTGTGCCACCTCTGGATCAAGGCAGCTGAAACAATCTCCTCTCGCTTCTGCTGTCATGCTACACCAACCCGTCATGGTTTTCTTTGTTCTTCCACATCAAATTCAAGCACCAGGCTTTGAAAAGGCCACGTAGTAGTGCCCTTGCCTGAGACACTGCATTGGTTTGCTCCACCTGTGTTCTTGCCATGGAGCAAAATGCCTTTTGAGTCTCCAAGCTCTCAGCCTGTTTCCCTGGTTGCTTAGTTGTTCCCTTCTGCATAAAATACCTGCTGACTCTTCAAGAGTTCTTCTGTGGGGCTTTACTAGAAATGAAATAATACAATTGTGGTTTAAGCCTGGCTGAACTAGTTGAGGAGAGTGGAGTATATGGGGAAAGTTAACCTCTGCTGTGTATTTCTGCTTTATATCCTGAGCTACTTAAGCATGAGAATGTACCCAAACTTAGAGCAGTCAGACTGCTCTGTGATACAGCACACCTAAGAAGATCTGAATAAACTCAAACCAATTGTTTGGGTTTTATTAGAAGAAAAATTCCAGTCCTGTTTAGGGGGAAAAAAAAAAAAAAAAGGAATGAGATCTCTCTTGAGAGTGACACCAAGACTCCTTCCCAAATTAAAAAGAAGAGATGCTCATAATAAAGGCCCATGACAACTCACCAAGATCATTTGGAAAGGGTAAAGAACAGAATTTGAAATGTCTTCATTAATAAGAATCTCAAAATGAGTGCAAAACACCAGAGAGAAACAAATTGGAATTATGTAAATACAGCCTTTAATAATGCATTTTATTTTTGGTTCATTCAGGCCAGCACAATTACCTGTGTGCGGGAAGGAACGACTGTATAATTGATAAGATTCGGAGGAAGAACTGCCCAGCCTGTCGATTACAGAAATGTCTGCAAGCTGGAATGAATCTAGGAGGTAAGCAGAATATTAATAGTTTGGTCTCTTAATTTGATTAGGTGAAAACATTGGAAATGTGAAGCCCTTTTATAATTCTGGCAGCCACATCATCTCAGAAGTTTTAAGGGGGGATTATCCTGAAAGTGCTTAATAGCTGATAAACTCTATTGTCATTCTAAATTAGGGTTTGGAGGTGCGTATTTTATGGCACAGAAAAAAGAAAAGTGGGTGTTATATGATGACAGTAATTTTAGTGGAACACCATAAGCTAAAAATGTTGAAGTTTCAACTATTGCATGGGGTTGTTTTCTTTTTTGATGAGCATTCTCTTGAATACTGAAAAACATGTTAGAGCATCAGGAAAGCAAATTCGCACATAGTGAAACCTCTCAACTTCTTTGGTGCTTATTCAGCATTTTTATTGATTTTTTTTTCTGTGACTGTAAGGATGTGCAATAATTTTGATGATGTTACTGCATTGTTCATATACCAACAACAACAACAACAAGGAAAAATGGTTTTTTACTAATTATCAAAAGCATACTGAAGACAGTGTGATAAAAAAATTTATAATAGTTTTTTTTTTCCTGTTGTTTTAATTCTCCTTTGCTAATGGCTTTGTGTTTCTGGCTGTGCTTCAGTGGATCTCCTGTCTCAAACCTGCATCTGAGCAAATGCTGTTTTTCCCACCACTCCTGTGTTTATGATGTTTTCTGTGAACACAGACTTGGATACTGCTGCAGGTCCTTCCCCTGATATACAGAGTTACCCTTCCCCTAAGATTGTTTTCACTGTACAGAAAATTACAACATAGTCACATTAATTCCTCCCTATCTCAAAATTCACTTTTTGTCCTCCTGGACCTATTCGCCTGGCAGCTGATTTTAGTTTTACAGTTTGAGCTGCTTTGTCTTTCATAGGTTGTGTGCAAAATCCTGGTTCTGCCTGCTGCCTTTTTCTACATCCCAGACTTCAATTTCTGCCTTGTCTCCTGGCTGCAATGCTCAAACAAGCCACACCTTACTTTTTCAGAGAGAGTAGCCCTATTAGGCTCTCTTTCAACCCCTTTCCCAGTTTTGAGATACTGCGTTGTGCCCCAGGCCCCTTATTTCCTTTTCCCAAGGGAAAACAGGGCTGGATTGTGGCATGCTGGGGAGGTGACAGCTTTCCCTTGATTTTGATCTGTGCTGTTCAGCCTAGCCAGGGAAACAGAATGCCTTTGTTTGATGAAACTGGAGCTCCATAGTCGCAGGTCCCTCATCCCATCAAACTAGTGCTGAAAATCGTTGTGGATCAGGAAGGTCAGCTCTCTGGAGTGCTGGGAATGTTGCTGCATCCTGCTGGCAGGTGATGTAGAGCATCTTCCTCTGGATGTGCTCTGTGCAGTGCCAGTGGACCTCCAGCAAAACCCAGGGCTTGAGAACCTTGGGAAACAGCAGCAGGGGATGCTTCATCTGCAATGCCATGAGTTCACCCCTGTGATGTCCAGGTGGGTTTCAAAGGATGTGTTCACATTATGTTCTGTGCAGAAGAGCAAGGCAGGAGGGCAACTTTGCTAGAGGTTCTTGCTTCTTTTTTAAAAACTGACTGGAATGCTGTAAATAAGGAAGGCATTGAAAAATCTTCTCTTTTGTTGGAGCTTGGTAGACTGCTGGAAATCATAGTTTTTGATCTGTGATTTTCATCACAGAGAGAACCTTCAGGTGAAATTCTCACTCCTCGTTTGACCCCTTTATGCCACATAAAGGAACGGAAATGTGATAAAGGAGGTCTTTCCATCACTGCCATGAGATGGCAGGGGAACAGTTCTGCATTTTCCATGCACTGCAGAGCTTTCTGCTTGGTCAAAGATGGAGAGGGCAGGCTGGAGGGAGAGAAGAGGGCTGCCAGAGAGAGGTAAAGCACCTGCAGCCCAGAGGCAGCATTACTGTTTAGAGAGCCCCAAGGGCTCCCAAATCATGCTGATGGACCTTCCAGCCTTTGAGCCAGCCCAGCTCTGGCAGAAAATGGTGGGAACTTAAGGATTTTTCTCTGCTTAGGCCGTCTGTCTCCAGTGGTGAGCTCTGCATTGGGCATCTACAGAGGAGAGACGCAGCATCTCAATTTTGGGAGCTTCTGTGGGCCATTGCAGGGCATTTCTGATATGCTGGAGATCATCACAAAAAATGAAGGTGGAAATGACAAAAAGAGATATTAATTCATATTTGAAAACTCTGATTTTCATGTAAAATGCCAAGGACTGGTACTAAATAACATTTTTTTTATATTTAGCTTGAAGAGTATGAGTGAGGTCATATTATGAAACTACATTGTGGATTGTAATTTCATGTGGTCAGCCTGGTTTTGCCAAGCATATACATTACTCCAATAAAAATGAGCTTTTACCTGTTTCTAGCTTGGACTTACAGGCAAAATGGGCAAGTATTTTATTAGGTAGTGTGATCAGTAAGGAGCTGGAGAAAAATGAATTTATAAATGCAATTTAGTGTAAAGTTCTCTTTGCAGCAGAGTGCTCTCTGTAGTTGTGACACACTGCACTGTGCTATGCTCCTGGTGGAGTAGGGCCAGGCTCAGCTCTCACCCTCCAAAGAAAAGAAAATGTAAAAACAAATCCCAGATTGTATCAGAGGTGCTGATGTGCTTGGTTCATGAGAAATAGAGTAAGATGATATGCAAAATGGTCATCAGCACAGCTCAGGGCTGGAATGTCTGCAAATTGCTGAAACCAGGGGCATTTGTTTTCCACTCGTACAAAGCTATGAGGTTTTATATCCTCATTTAAAGAAAAAACAAAACAAAACAAAAAACAAACACCAAATCTCCAGTTGATCTAGAAGAAATGTTGTATTAGGGAACAATGTCCTATCTCCCATGGGCTGGAAAGGAACTTGATTCTCCTTTGCCCTCCCCATGTACGGATGGGAGTGAAGGACTCCAGGCTGCCCCCATCCAGCTCCTCCCACTTTCTGAAACAGGGCGGGTTATGAAGCAAATTTTGTAATTTGACAGTTTGAGGTTGTCTTCCTGCTCTTTCTGAAGATACTAATCTCTATAATGGAAAACGAAATCAGAAATAGCGTTCCATGTTTCCTGCAGCACGTTTTTTGCACAATCTCTGATTAATCTACTGATCTTTCTTCTTAGGGTTTTTTCTTTTTCTCTTTTGGTAATATTCTTTCTCAATATTTTTTAAATAGTAAAATAGAGTGCTTTTGTATTCTGTCAGTCTTTCAGTTTTGTTTTGATGGCATATCTTCTACTTTCCGGCATGCTAATTTTTTTTTTTTTCCTAAATTAAAAAAAAAGATTGTTTTGACTGGTGGCAGCATGCCATGATTAGGCACCTTGTAAAAAATACATGTAATTCAGTGCTACAAAATACACCTTTTTTGTGAGTGCTCAGCCAAAACAGTTTGGCAGTTTTATTGTTTACCTCCTCATTGTGTTTGCTGAAAAATTGGAGCATTTTCTAAGCTCTTGCATCCTTTAATAATCTTTGGAAAATTATTCATCAAGTCAGCAAATAATTTACCTAATTTTGTTATTGTCTCAATTTTTGTTTTGATTTTATAAGAAGCATCTGCAACCTGTAATTTCTGCAAAGCTGAGGTTGCCAGGTATCACATTAAACCCTCCTTCTGATTTCTAGAAGGTATGTGTGTGCTCTGCAGACAGCTATATCCCCTTTGGCAAGTAGGACTCCAAAACTTTTTTGGGAATCATATTTTGTTTGTTGTTTTGTTATCCTTTTTTTTTTTTTTTTTAAACTCCAGTGACATATGCTAGGCTTAATTGTTGGAAGAGATTCAGAGTGAGCAGCAGCACTATGAAGGTATGCTGGCCCATTTTTGGTTTATGCTCTTTTCAAGATTCTGTAATTAATTTTCAGTTAATTACGGACCAGAATGACTTCACGGATTTGGGAAGTTTCTTCCAGCAGGTGCTGTGATTGGGTTTGGCGAGGCTCTTGCTTTCTCACGAGATGTTTTTTGGCTCTCGCCTCGTGCTGCTGTTCCTCAGTTGTGTCTGTCCCCGTGGTGGCACTGGGGATGTCACAGTGAGACCCCCAGTCCCACACCTTGACATGGGTTCTTAGGCCACCACCATAAGGCAGCAGCCCGTGGGATGTGCCCTGCGCTGCCACCAGGGTGGCACAGAGCCTCCTGGTGTCACTTCGTGTGCTGAAGCCTGAGAATGGGAGTGTTTGATATGGTGTCACTTGAGGTGACTGCCACCCCCCTTTCCTGGGCTGGGCAGGGTGGTCCTCACAGCTCAGATGTGACCTAGTGAGCGAGCATCCCTCCCCGTTCTGTGTGCTCAGAGAAGGTCCCTCTTCTGCCATGGGATGTGCCCTACGTGCAGAGAGGACAAAAATGTGTGGGAAGATCAGTTCCGTGCAGGGCTGGGATCCTTCCCTGCCTCAGCTCCCCTGTGAAATGCTGCTGAGTCTTCCCGGCGATGGTCTCCCGCAGCAGTGAGGAGCAGCTTGCTCAAGGACCCTTTGGATCTGGAAGGGACATAAAATAGATTTCACCTTGCAAATTACACAGTTCATCATTCTGTCTGCAGAGGCTGCCTGTGAAATCCGAGTCTTGGGTCTGCATACATTTACATATGTAAGACACTTGGTGCACAAGATGCTGGGTGTGATTTGTAGGCTTCACTGGCAGATAGCCTTATTTTTTTATACATTGAAATATTTCAATAATCTGAAAAAGAGGTTAATTAAGATAACCAGTAATAAGATATAGTACTTCACCTTTTTGCCCAGCTTTCTATTTTCTGTTTAAGAACTCATACTTAGTAGGGTTTTAAATTGCACTATTATTTTCAGTTGCTGGAGCTTATGTGGTTTATATTATCATTTTTCCTATCTTTCTGAGAAAAAAAAGAAACAGAAAAAAAATCTGGAAACTTAGGGAAAACGTAAATACAGAGAATGTGTATCCTCTTATTTTTCTTTAAAATTTTCTACTAACCAAGATTTCATACTTTTTAAAGGAAAATAAACCCCTTTGTGTAAGACAGAAGCAATTTGAGGTATACATATGGTTAAATTGTATTTTTCATTTAAACTTTAACTGCAGAGTATTTTGAAATGCCATTAACTTTAATACATTTTTATTTGCATTTATTATGTAGCATTTTCTTCTGAGGGAATCCAGTCAATAATTTTTTGGCTTGAACATTCAGCTGAGCTTTTATCAGCTCTTTCAATACACTTTCACAAACACCAGCAGGGTGGAAAAGACCTTTAAGTAATAAACAATACTATTTAAGTAATAAGTAAGTAACAAATAAATAATATTTAAGTGAGTAATAAATAAGTAATAGATAATAATAAGTAATAGATAATTTGCCTCTTGCCGTTGAAGGTGTTGTAGGAGCCAATTTGTTCAGCAATTAACTTTTCCTGCTTTTGTGCCCATCTTACTCCATGTGTAGTGCTCTTGCCCTGCTCTTGGTGTGACCCTCAAACTTTCCAACTTGAATCACCCTCATGAATGGAATGTTTAGATTGGATGTTAGGAAAAGTTTCTCCACTGAAAGGGCTGTCAAGCGTTGGAAGAGGCTGCCCAGGGGAGGATGTTTTCCTTCAGAAACCATGTAGATGTAGTCCTTAGAGTCATGGTTTAGTGGTGGACTCTGCAGTGGTGGGTTAATGGTTGGACTCAATGATTTTAAAGGTCTTTCCCAACCTAAATGATTCTGTGATCCTTGAATATTGTAAATAACTATGAGAACAGTCCCATGTGACAACTATTAAGAAATTATTTGTGAATGATGGTTAAAAATGCCGAATTTTGAAGAGGACTGGTAATGTCAGAGTAATCTCTCAGGCATTGATTAAAAGCAATATTAAAAGTGTGTCCTTGTACTTGGAATTTTGCTGATGATTTTATTCCCTGCATGAAGGCAGCTGGAGAAGATGCACTGCAGTAGTTCAGGAGCCCACAGCTCCCATCTAGCAGTCCCTGATCAAACTCCTAATTGGGTTCATGCTTTGTTTTTTCGCATTCTCCTGGTTCCAGCTCTCCCTTCTGCGAGCGCCCAGCTGCCAGCAACATTTGTCTTTCCTCCAGGAACAGCCTTTCAGGCTTTTGGCGTGGGGCTGCTGAACTCCAGACTTCCCATTCTATCTTCTGGGCTCTCCACCATACCATTCAAGGCACAGCACCCTTGGTTGCCAGCCTTGCAAAGGAGCTGCATCCCTGCTGGGCTGCTGCTGGGAGTGTGTGTCCCAGCCTGCCCCATGTCCTGCAGTGGTGCTGTGCACTCAGACTTTTGGGGGGCTGTCTGTTTTTGGCTGTGCTGCACTCCCTGTGCAGGCTTAGAGGCTGCTCTTCCCCCTGATCTTCATACTCTGTGCGTGGTGCCTTGCTTTGGTTCAAAAAACAAGGAAGATGATCACAGTTTTCTAAGAGGAAGCTTTTCAGCATTTCTGAAAGTTGTTACATGCAGCTCTTGGTGATGCTTTGTTTTTTCCTGAATCACCAAATTATCACTTCCACAGTGATATTATTATTACAGCTTCCTTCCACAGTGCTGTAAGTCCATATCCTTTTTACTCTTCCTCACAGTAAAAGCATAGTCTCTGCTGTGAAAACCTGCCTGTGTCTCCTGTTCCTCTTTTTTCCAGAGCTGCTGGTTGTCACCAGAACCTTTTTGAAACCTGCCCCTGTGGTCTGTGATGATGCGTTTCCATTACTCACTTCCCCATCACTGAGAGAAGCTGTAGGAGCAGGAGGAACTTGTCCTTTTCACTGAGCTGTAGCTTCAGAGAGTTTCCACCTGAATAACAGGGCATGAAGATTTAACTTGCCATGCTTGCAACAGCCTTGGCCAAAGTAGGGTGGGCTCACAATGCTGAATCGTGGTTTTCATTTTGAATTTTATTTTCAGATTTTTTACCTCCATCAATTGCCAAGTGCACTTACTGTTTGTAATACCTGTGTTTTGCTAAAATAAGTCTGAGGTGTGGCAAGTATACCTGGCTCAAAAAGCAGCCCTTGGAGTCCAGTGGCAGTCGAAAGAATGTTTCCCAGCAGGTTATGAAGGGAATGCTGAGCACATTTAAGCCTTAGAAATACACAGCAGCAAGAAGCTGGGGTTTAACAGAGAGGGAGGCAAGGTGAAGGCACTGGATGGAGTGTTTCTAAACCACCCAGTACACTTTCTGCACACTGGGGCTGGTGATTTGTGTGCTTTTGTGGTTCTCTGCCATCAGCTTTCCCAGGTCATACAAATGTATGGTAATGGTAGAGATTTGCCATTACCCCAGAAAAATGGTTAATATTACATATACAGTATTTTCTCTAATGTTCAGGGTGATTTATTGAAGCAGGAGATTACCAGGTCTATACTATCTTTTCTTTTTTAATGACTAATCATGAATTAGATGGTGAAAAACATGGCCAAGAAGATTGCAGAAGATAAACAGCCAGCTTGTATTTCACAGGTTTTCACATTGCTGTTCTGGGAAGTGGGGTAGATAATTTCTAGAAGATACGGGACAGACCAGCAGCATTCAGTGTATTAGGAGTAAGGTCATTTGACAGAAATCTGAGCTGATAAAAACTGGGGATATGGAAGTTGTACAGATGAGGAGACAAACGTTCTCAAAATTTTTGTTGTTTGGGGGGGAAAAACATCAAGTGAAAATGGGGTAATGACATACCCAGAAAGACCACAGAGAGAAGGGCAGCACTTAAAAAGCTTAGTTCTAGCAAGAACAAGAATGAAACACTCTTTAGGATGGAGTGGAAGTCTGAGCACTCAAGATACGGCATGAGAGGTGCTGTGGCACAGTTTAGTTTTGAAGGACTCTGAAATGCTTGTTGAGAACCTGTGCCTCCAATGTAAATGTGAAGTTTTAGACATGGTAACTGTCTATCAGGGCTTTATCGTGTTGTGATCAGGATGGAGGGCACGTAAATCATGTAACAGACATGGAACACTGGGTATCAACCCAAATAAAAGCAAGAGAGAAGACTTGGATGAGGAGTGCCTGAAGAAGGTTGGATGGGAATGAGTGTCTTGGGAGGAATGTTGTCACTTGGCATAAGGCAGAAACCAGCGACCATAGCCAAGAGTATTCAGTCTGGTACAGTCAAAATCTGTTTTCCAAAGTTTCCTTAACTTTTTTTTAAAATAAAATTATTACCAATGCTCGCTGCTGGTGTTTCATTCCAGCAGGTGTCTAGGAGCTGTAGGTGATCTTATCTTTGCATTTGTTGTTGACATTTTACTGCTTGTCGGTATTTGATGTCAAATAGAATAATCAAAGCCACTGATGCATTTAGTAGACAACTCTTAGCTCAAAAATTATTGAATTTGCCATATGCTTGAAGAATGAATAAATAATCAGTAAAAAATGAGTTTTGGGAGCATCTGAAAAGGACTGATTAAGATTGGCTTTCATCAACATTGTAATTTTCTTTAGTAAGCTTTTTTTTAAGGCTTTGTTTATTGGATGATTTAAATATTTACTAAATACATTTCTTTTGAAATTAATGAAGGAGTACAAGAGAGAGTTCTATACACCGAATATGTTAGATGTGAGATTGTGTTATGTGATTTTGGGATTTAATATGAAATATATGTGGGGAGAAATTTTCATACTTTATCCATTTCTCATTAAAAAGCTTTATCAAAACCAGCTTGATTTGATTTTAACAGGAAACCACTAATTGGCATTTGGTGAAAGTTGTTCCCACACAGGGAGGAGTACCCCTATGAAACTGTTACTTTTCATTTAATTATCACTTTGAGGATTGCTGAGAAACAAGCAAATGTGTTAGACATTTTCCCTGACAACCTAAATATTCCTGTAAAATGCACTTTGGATCTCAGCTTTCTTTTGTCACTTTTGTCCGCTATCTCTTCATGAATGCTTAGCCTGAAACTCAACTTAAAAAAGGGATTAATTCCTCTGTCTCTTACCCAAACTCCCCAGTGCCTTTCCTTCTTAATTTCTGTGCTCATCACTGTCCCACGTGCTAGACAGGTGGGTAACCTGAGCTTCATCCTTGGGTCAGACCTCAAAATACACAAGATTTGATCTGGGCTTTCACCTGAAGGTTTTTGAGACAACTTCTGTGTGCAAGTGCTGGTGTGAGGTGCCACCTCCCTGCAGGTGTTTGCATTTCACTGCTCAGTATCTCAAGCTGTAAGTGTAATCAGAAGAAAATGTGAATTTTTCAATAAAATATTGTAAGATTTCACATTAAGTGGGCATGTAATTACTCAAAATCGTGTTCTTCCAGAGTGGTTTCTTGTTATAATGAAAGGACATCTGGAGTAGAGTTCTGCTGAGGGTCTAGTAGTGATTGTAATGATTACATGTATAACAAAGTAGAGAGTAAATATGTAGATCTACGGATTTGGATCAGAACTCAAAAACATCTTCAATTTCAGTGTCAAAAGCCAACGTGATGGCATTTTTGGTACAGACTGGGATGTTGAGAAGTGCAAGTTGAGACATGGAGAAATGGGATATCTGAGTGCAGCTGCTGAGGGACTGCAGGGAAGAAAGGATCACGGTTGTGTGATGATCCTAAGTTAAACTTAGAGTCAGCAAGGTGAAATTATTGCAGAAACAGGCAAGTCTTATGTGATGCCAAGAAATCCCTCTGTTTCTTGTCAGAGGTGGCAAGTGTGGGCCTGGTGATTGTGTCTGGTTGCAACACTTCTGGGCAGGGTGGTGGGGATGGGGCAGCCTTGCAAAATTGTCACATATGTCCTTGTGCCAGTTGGTGGGATTGCAGTACCTGTGGTACCTTTGTGAAGTGATGGATGTCTCTCATCTCTTCTGGGACTTGTCCAGTGTGAACGTATCTACAGGTCCCTTGATAACCTATTCTGCTTTTTCACATCAGGTCTTTAAATTTAGAAAGGCTCCTTTAAGATCTGAACTGAATCTTCCTTCCTGAAATTTCATATCATGGGTCTGAAGAAAGGTGTATACAGATTAGAGACTGTCCAGGGAAGAACAAGGGTAATAAGATGCTTAGGAAAAAAAAAAGAAACAAAGAGTCAAAGGAATTAATTTCATGTTAGTGTAGAAGGGAGAGACTTTATAAGAGGGTCATGATACCAGTCTTCCAATTCAAAAAGTGGTGTAAAAGAGGACAGGAATGATAAGTTGTTCTTTATGGCCACTGGGGGAATGATGGAGAGAAATCAACTTTACTGCAGACAAAAATGATGCAACATTGGAGATGCTGGGAGAACACTGAGTGGTTAGAGGAAGATGTGGGATATTGTGGAATTCCCTTTATTGGAGATTAATAATGTACTGAGTTGGGCAAAGTACGGTTGATCCTGCTCAAGGCAATAGGATAAACTGCTTCAGATATATTGTTTCTGTGCTCCAGCAGCATTGCACTGCATCATGTATTAAAATCTGTTCCAAACAAAGCAAGATGCAAACATTTCTGAGGTTGTTCTATAAGCAACCAAAGTAATATTTACCTGTTTCAGTCTGTTTTATTAGTTTAAATCCAACTAGAATAAAGAACCAAAATACATCTAGGTGAACATTATGAAAAGAGTACACAATTACTATCAAAGTATGCATCAGAAGCTCCTTCTTCCACCTGTGCTGCACTTCCCTTTTTGGTATCCAAATGTAAACCAGGAATAAGAATTGCACTTGTGGATGGTTCTGGTTCTTTGCAGGGTCTGACCAAAGGCAAATAAATGGAGCCTATTGTCCAGTAAAAACTTCTTTCTGCCAGTAGAGGATAAGAAATTAGGAAATTTTCTTTGCTCTGTTAATTAGACTACTGATTCCTCAGGCTCAACAGCAAGTGATAGCATTTTCTATCACTTTCTCCTCTGGGTCACAGCTGTGAGAAACAGATTCTGAAATTTATTTTGCTATGTGAAACCAGGACCTTTGTTTTCTTTTTTTTCACCAGCTGCAGTCTTCCTTTCTTTGCATGTTTAGACAGACTACTGGGTCTCTTTGGCATATCCCAAACATCACTGCAGAAATCACCCTTGAAAGGCCTCTGCTTTGCAAGAGTCGAGTCCTTTTGGCCATGTGTCTTATATGATAAAGTAATTTTGTGCTCTCCTTTTAAGTCCCTGTACAAGTTGTCCCTGCTTCAGTAGTTGCTTTTTGTTTGTTCCCTCCCCTTGGTCTCTCCAGTTAAAGCAGTGACTCATCTGCTTGCCTGTGTTCCTCCCAGGTTTGTACCTGATCCTTCCTCTCACACATGGCACAACAGAAGCTGGACTCGTGGATCCTTGTGGGCTCCATCCAGCTCAGGGTATTCTAGGATTCTAACACTTGGACTCACATTTAGAGGTTCTTCCTCTTCTGGAGCTACCTGAAAATCAGTGGTTTGCTTCCCAAAGTGGGTAATGGATTTTATGGAAGATTTAGGGTCCTGTCTTGGTTGTTCCTTCTGTGTTTCTGGAAGAAAAGAAGTGTACCTGAGTGCACATTGTAGGGAAAATGGGATAGTGCTGTAAGATCTCATTTGCAATGCTGCTTTTCACTTTATTCCATGCATTCCCAGGCATATATATGTGTGTGTATGAAGTCTGTATTATTGTCTAGAAATTTCTCAGCAAAATCTCATTCCCATTGTGCTAGACAACTAAGTGAAAAAATGTCTGTACCAAGATAGCTCAAAATTTTCATGTCAAGATACAACAGATTTGGGGGAAGGGAAAACACTATTTGTGGTAGCAGTAAAATAGCTAATGAGAACAGATGTCAGTTCATTGAAGTAAGTGAAGCAAAATCACGAGGCAAACATGATGAAAAGATTCAGAGGAGGGAAAAGTGGCATTTTGATGGCGCATTTATCTGTACAAAGGTGAAGGCACTGAGTGAGGGCTCAGAGAAGAGCCTGCCTCGAGTCAGAGCTGCCTGGAGGGGAGAATTGGCACCTTTGGTAACTGTGGTGCAGCAAGGTTCTGGAGGTTGTTTTTGGAGAGCAGAGGCAGGTGGTAGTGGCAAGGTGCGCAGGGAAACCCTCGAGCATTTGGCATGGTGTGGAAGGGAGAAAGCTGGCAGCTGTGGAGGCTGGGAAAGGAGGTGGTGGTTTTAGCCCAGGTGTGGAGCTTGAGCACTGGACCTGGATGGAGGAGCCCAAATGTTTGAAATGCAGGTGTTCACTGGCGTGGATACAGAGCCAGCACAGAGGTGGCCACAGTGGGGTTGTTTTGCAGCATATTGTCTACCCTCAGGCTGCCTAGACCACTTGTGGTACAGCTCATGCTTAGAAATTATCCCAAATTACACCTCATTTGAAGCGCATAGAGTGATTTACACTCCCCCACACCTCTTGTCTTTTATGTTTTGTGTATTTACTCCAATTGCTGCTTTCTCTTCTCCTTTACATCTTTTTTAAACTTCCACCACTTTTTGTGTCCTCTGCTTTGTCCATTCTGGTTTTCCCTCTCCCTCCACTAAAGTTCTCTGCTTTACACTAGAGGTAACATATGTTCTTATAATGTGCTTTTGATATCCCACATGGATTCAAATATGCATAGAATATAATAAAGATCTGTTGGGTCGGGATCAACCTGGTCCTGCCTCTGGCAGAGCTTTATAGATGTGATTAAATAAAGATCTTAGTCATCTAAATTGTGAATTTAGGTATACAAACAATAAGCGATTTTCTGATGGACATCAAGGCAAGCTTTGAATATTGTCTTTAAAATAAATAAATTTAGACTCTAGGGGATTGTCATTGCAAATCTTGGGATTCGCCCTACACAGAACTACAGCTAATTTTCTGAACTTTAGATTTAGCTTACTTTTTCACTTTCAGAGCACTGACTGGAAGTGAGCATGAATCTGCAGAGCATGTTACATTGTTCATCTTCTAAATTTGAACACTAGTACAATTCTATGAACAAGCTACTATCTTAGAAATCTGCTGAATTAAATCATAATATTTATGGGGTTTATCTACTATTAAAAACATTTTGTTCTCTGATGTCTCTGGATCCCATTTTTTTTTTACAGTAATGCAATGAAAATTATTAATTTTGAGCTTATGAAAAATAGTGATTGGGTGTGTGGAGTCCATGACTTAATTTGTGTATATTCTCTGGGCACAAAGGGAGTATATTATATGTGTAATCTACATGTATTATCTCCCTATAGACACAGCTTGTATAGCATGTGTAAGTTTACTATGATATTTTTTAAAAAAGAGTGTGGTAGTTTACCTATCTTGTGGCTACCCTAAACCCTCAAACTTTACACTTAAAAGTAAGGAATGCCATAATTTGTAGCTGATACTCATGTTAATTTGTATTCCAAAGCCACTTTACAATAGGGCCACATCCAGATAAGTGTCCTGTTATTGACCTAGAGTAGCATTCCCTGTTGCAGATGACTGGAAACCTATTCATCATTTTACAGATGGCACAAAAACTCCCATGCTGAGGTGGCAGAATCCCTGTTTCAGCTTCGGGACAGGAAACTTCCATGTGAGGAGTCAATACTAAGGAACCAGCTGTCCAAATGATTTGTATCTTACTTGTTCCACTATTTATTGTTAGAGCTACAGAGAGTGGCTGTTGGAAGTGCCTTTTTAAAGTCCGAGTTTGTGACTTTTCAAATGTTTCACCTTTTTTCTTTTCCTTTTTTTTTTTTTTTTTTTTTTTTTTTTTTTTTTTATTTTGTGCATTAAAAACAT
>VXBB01006895.1:152530-169827 GCA_013399915.1 Illadopsis cleaveri
AATTGGAGCATAAGAACCACCTAAAATACTCAGCAAAAGTCATGACAGATACTTGAGATTTTAACCTCAGGTGTATCTGTGGTGTCTTTCTCTGTTTGTTTTTCTTCACCCACTACTCTGTCTCAGGTGATTGAAAAATAGGAGTTTTGTAATATGATATTCTGGCTGCAATAACACTGAACAGGAGAGCAAGAAGTCCTACAGTCACTGCTACACAGCCACTTATTTGGATGAAAGTCTCATCCTAACTCCAGACAGGCTCCAGACATCAGCTTTGTCACTTGAAATGCCCCATGCTTGCTCCATCCCCTGGTCGGTGTGGAGAGCCAGGGATTTCTGGAGCTTTTTCAGCAAGTAATCCTGATGAGCATGGCTTTTCCTCTCCATTTCAGAGGTGGCTTAGTTGGTTTTATAGTTAGTACTGAAGTGAGAGTAAATGTGAAAAACAGCTTTTAAAGAGTGATTCGGAGTATGTACTGCTCAGTTTGTATTTAATCTTTACTTGTTGGTTTCTGTGGGAGTTACCAAACCAGTTGAGCTACAGCACTGGCATGGATCCAAATGAAAAATACAGTTTTCTTCACTGTAAACATGACTGTCAAGCAGTAATGTTTTTTCTCAGCTTCATTTTAAAGGCATTATAATGGAAGAAAATGAAACTAAAACACATTTTTTGCCAGTTTTATATGTGGAAGAATGTTACTTCTTTTTTTTTTTTTTCTTTTAATAAAGAACTCTTGGGGAATAAAACATACAAACTTAAGTATGTCATCAGTTATCTGTGCTGCAAGATTCTTGATGGAATTGGTAAACCAACAATTTTTTTTATTTTGGTGTAGTTACGGTCCAAATGCATTTTTTTTGCCTCTGCAAAACATGAAAAACTTGTAGAGTTCTTTATTTTTAGTCCTGTTTTGATAACAGAAAAAAAAATAGCGCCCTTGTTTCTTAATGAATAATAGCAGCAAACACTAATCTCTCTCCACTCCTTCAGGCTTATTTTTAAACTCTATTTTCAGTGTCCAATGGCTCTGTTAACTCACCATCAGACATTCAGCTGAGCCTGCTCATCGTTGCTTTGCTTTTGGGATTTATGTTGTTGAAAAATCTGTAAGTCCAGCTTTGCCTTTCTTAGATAAATGTAAACTATATTTAGTGCTCACCAGGACATCCTCATGTAGGTGCAACTGCACCACATGGGGAACCACTGCATTTTCATTTCCTTTTCAGGACTGAACTTCCCAGGGTTGTCTGCTTTGCCTGTAACTCACTCTTGTTTCATTTTGCAGAGTGAGGAAAATGCTTGTTTAACAAAATGGTCAGCTGCTGCTTTGCAAAATGGATTTTTGGGTACTAGGGTTGAGAATGACATCTTGAAGAATGGATGTTGCATCCATGTAACTTGATGTACCGGAGGATAAAAAAGTCCTTTGGTTGTGTCTCATTGTTTGAATAAGCTTTTTTAAGAATTTCATAATAGAAAAGTAAGAAATAGGATTTGACCGGACTTCTAGAAGGATCTTCTCAGAATTCCTGTGTCTTGAAATAGAATAAGCTGCAGTGAAACCTTTGCTGACAGATACTTCTCACCACTTCCTTATAACTTCAAATGGATGGCTATTCCTATGTAACCTGTGCTAATGCTTTTGATGATTAGGAGGTTTTAAAGTGTATGTGGTTAGCTGAACAAAAGATATTGAAATTTTATTAGGAGCAGTACATTTTTATTTGCATGCTCAATCCTTTTATTAAAAAATTCAACTTGTCTCACTTGTCTGTATGTCTGCAGGCATGGAGGAAATAAGGAATTCTCAAAAACAGACATACATCCTCTTGGTGAATCAGTGAAATTAATTTCCTTCACCTAATTTCCTCCAGCTCTCAGAAGGGAAAGTGATAAAAGTTAAAGATCTCTGAAGTTCTCTGTAGGCTACCTGAGGGTTGTTGCTGCTGAGATCAGCCAGGAAGATCCTTCATGGTGTGATGGAAAAGACTGCAAACTGCTGTTGGGATTTTGGACTCCCTGCTCCGTGTAGGATATGCTGCAGTAGCAGTGAATTTTATTTTTATCTTTTGAATACCATAGTTAAGGAGCATCTCTTTGGGCACCTTCAAGATCGTGTGTATGAGTAGCAATATCATTGTTTTCTGTAGCAGTGCCTCATATTTGCCCTAATAAATAATTGTTTCCATTGAATCTTGGGATGAACCATCTCCTCTGAGTTCAAGGTACTGTCCCAGCAAGGAAGTGTTGAAAACAACAGGCTATTGTTGCACTTGGGTGGGCATTGTCCTGGACCCTGGGCGTCTGTATCCTGCCTCTCTCATTCCCAGCCGCTGGCTCTGGGCAGGCAGCCCCAGTGTCAAGGAAACAGTGAAACACTGGTGGCTGCTGTCTCCAGAAATGGTCTGAGGGCAGCAGCAGCTCTGCTGTTGAGGAGGGTTTCTTAAAACTTTGGTTTGTAGAGGAGTGATGAGGTGGTTCTGTGGGTCTCGTTGGGGAGTTTTCTGCACCATAAATAAGGGGAGCAGGAACAAGCTTTGAAAGCGCCCCAGGAGGCAGTGGCATGGCGTGCTGAGCTGGAGTGGAAGTGAACATTTTGGAGAGGTGGAAGTTGTCCAGGAAGGATCCTGGAACTGCAGAAAAGGGGTTATGTTTAAGGAAAGATAGGGGAGGGGAATGGATGATGGGAAAAAACTTAAGGAGGTAAACTTGGGAAAGGATATGGACTAGGAAGGGGCTATTTGCAATAGTATTCCAAGTGAGAGTGAGATAGGCTTGTATTTACTGATGACAGTAAAAGGAATGTTGTAAGAATCAAGAGACAGGAGGATAAAAGTCCAGACAAGGGTTTTAGCTGTGTCCAAATAGATAAGAAGGACTTTGAGAGAAATTACTCTGAAAGATCTGTGAACACTTAAATGTAGTTTATTATTTATTGACTTCAAAGACTTTTTTGTTGTTACAACTAAACAACATGAGTAAGTTGATGAGTAAGTTGTTTTTGTTGTTATTTCCCTATTGCAAAAAGGGAGGGTGATGATGAGCTTTTGATTTGGTTCTTCATGTGTGGTTTTTAACAGAATTGTCTTGATTTTTAATTCCAATTCTTTCCTCATGCTATGGCAAAGTTGGGAATGCAACCCACAGGGAATGGCTGGCCTCTCTTCAAGGAGTCGAAGCACCATAGCATTGCTGACTTCTTAGAGTGCTTGGTAAAGAAAAGTAGGGTGGGTAGAATTAAAGAGAGAAAAAAAGGAAAATTAAAAGAAAAGGGAAGGCAAATCATCAGAGACATGTTGATAGCAGTGAGAAAGGTGTTACATGAGGTTCAGTCTTTCTTCTTTAAGTGGATGAATATTTAGGCATTATTTCAGAATTACTCAAGAGAAAGAGGTAAAGCTGTTGTGGACATATCAAAGCAGCAAAAGTAAGGGGGCTTGGCTAACTTAGGCTGTTCAAAATGGATTGACTACATTTCAAGTTGAGGCAAAAGCTTAGGAGGCCTCTGGGTGTGCTAATATTGTGCAGATTTCTTTTGATGACCAGTGCAATGGAGAACATGAATTGCAGTCTTGTAGGTGATAAGTGATTACAGTTCTGAAATGTTTAGTTGGCACCAACCACAGTAACTAGGATTCTTTATGCATGTCTGCATGGAGGCAGATACTGGACATTCTGTCATGTATAAAAACATCCAGTAAAGCAGTGAAAATGAGCTTAGAGGTCTCTTTTGGTCCTTTTTCCAGAGTGACGATGTTGCAGGCAGTGAGGTATTTCTTAATGTCCTGCGCCTGTTTTACTTAAGAACTTAGAGATTATACTTTGGCTTTCGTTTCCTGTATAAAGCCCAGGGGTTTGCTGGCTTTCTGTACTGACTTGGTTCTCACGTTGCTCATCTCCACAGCCCGGAAGTCCAAAAAGTTGGGGAAATTGAAAGGGATGCACGAGGAGCAGCCCCAGCAGCGGCAGCAGCCACCCCCGCAGAGCCCCGAGGAAGGGACGACGTACATCGCGCCCGTGACCGAGCCCTCTGTCAACACTGCACTTGTCCCCCACATGTCTGCTATCTCACCAGCACTTACTCCCTCTCCTGTGAAGATCCTTGAAAGCATTGAGCCGGAGATCGTGTATGCAGGATACGACAGCTCGAAACCGGACACGGCGGAGTACTTGCTCTCCACCCTAAACCGCCTGGCCGGCAAGCAGATGATTCAGGTGGTGAAGTGGGCAAAGATACTTCCAGGTAGGGCCGTGAGCCATCTGCTGAGATGTCACTTCACTGTTTCTTTTAGCTCAAAGAACTGTTTGCTTGACAAATTGCATCTTTAATCCATGGACTGTGTTGAGAAAACTGGTGATTGCGGGGTGTGATGTGAACCTCTGAGAGAAGATAGATAGGTTTTTTCCTTACTTTATGTAATGTTTGTTTCATATGTCTGTGATTGATATTTAAAAAGCTTTCATTTTCAGTAGTAGTCTCTTAAGAAGAAAACATATTTTTGCCACTGGAATGAAAAATTACGGTTTTACTTTTTCCGAAGTGGTAGTGTTGCTCTTGTTTGTGAATACTGGAAAAGTAGTAAGCAATGTGTTTGGTGATGGTTTGACCAGCCCTTGTAGTTCATGGGTATTTTCTGGTTTGATCTCTAGGATTTAGAAACTTGCCTCTCGAGGACCAAATTACTTTAATTCAGTATTCATGGATGTGTCTGTCATCGTTTGCCTTGAGTTGGAGGTCGTACAAACATACAAACAGCCAGTTCCTCTATTTTGCTCCAGACCTGATCTTCGATGAGTAAGTATTCCTTAATGGCCCTTTTCAGTGCAGGCTGGAAGGATTGCTGTCTATTTGGTTTTTCAGACATACTTGCAGTCTAAGAAAATTTCAGCTAATTCTGGCTTAAAAAGCATCTGAAGTTTTAATTTTTTTCAGTGACTCACATTTCAATTGCCAAAGCTTTGATTACTGCCGTCCACTTCTCCTTATGTATGGGGATGTGTTCTCAAACTGGGGCCATCCCACTGGTTGGAAATGTGACTGATACACAACCACGATTTATAGAAAAGAACATTTTTTGGTATCTACTGGAGCTCGGAAAAATATCCAACTTCTAGGAAATGTGAATGTTTAAATTACTGGGGTTTTTCATAGCAGTCATATAATGGTGCTTTTGTTAACAATATACAGCTGTTCAATGTGTTTTCTTGACAGTCTTAATTACCCTTCTTTGCGACCGTGAAAGAAGCCAAAATGTTTTTTCAGTAATGAAACATAACTTCTTTTATGATGCATTCAGACAAAAAGAAGGATCAACCATTCCGTCTGAGTATGTGTTCCTTCATATTTTATGTTTGTATGTGTTTAGTGCTTTGCTTTTGATGACTATAATTTAATTTCTGTTCCGTTCTCCTAGTGTTTATTACAAGACAGTAAAGTCAAAAATCTTAAGTGAATGCACAGGCAGTCAAATGGGGCTTGCATCATTTGCTTATCCCAGAAGATTGGGGTTTTTTTTTCAAGAGGTAAAAAGGAGACATAATCAATAGGATATGGGTGTACTTGAGGGGGAAAAAAAAACAGGAAAGGAATTAACAAAAAAATAACTTACCACTTAATCTCCAGATGCATTCTGAAATCTTTTTCTTGGAAAAGATGCTTTGTTGCTGTCCATCTTAATAGTCTGTCTTTGATTTAGGAATCCCTAAATAATTAATGAGTATGAGATGGGTCCCAAAGCAGTGAGCAACATCAAATAAGGATTGTTTGGTTTGGGTTTGTTTTTTTTTAAGAGGAGGAATTGGTGATTTACTGCATGTGGCCAAAAATGTAATGTCAGCCATTTTCCTTGTTGAAAGCACCTCCATTATGACTTGAACATTAGAAAATTGTTACAGGGGGACAAAAAAGTCATCTGTAACTAGAGCTAAGTGAAAATGTGAACTTTGAAGAGTTTAGTTCTCCTGGGGGAATGTAGACTAAAAGTTCAAACACGAAAGCAGCTTTCCCTCATCTCAAGCAAGTCAGTCAGGGGGTCAGAATTTATTGGACAGAGAAATCAATTCTGCTTGCAAATAAAAGCGTGTGCATTGCTTGCTCTTGTTACACTGCAGCTAGAAGCAACTTCGAGAATTTGAGATCAGTTGTGAATTTCATGGTGCAAGCCTTGAAGATAGGTGCCAGTAGAATTATACTGAAGTTGAGGCAGGGATCCAGTTGGAAAAAGGAGTGCAAAATTAAAACATCCCAAACTTGATATGTAATTGAGATAGTGTTCTGGTCTCCTGTGTATTTGGCAATATACTCATTGCAGAGAGAAGGTGATTGCTTATAAATAGAGAAAAAAAAATGCCAGGAGATGTGAGAGGGGGACAGGGCCTTTTGAAGTAATCAGGGCAAGAAATTTCCCTGGAGGTAAGAGAGTAGGATGTTTGGTGTTCACTCTGAAACAGTAATGGGCACATCTCTGGAAGGGGAAGGGTTTTCTTTGTGTTTCATACTCCCTTGGCATCACGGCAGGCATTTGTTCCCAGTTTCTCACATTGCCACTCAGGATGGTGGTTGAGACTGCATTTGGAGTCCGAGTTTAGGGCTCTCTGGCAAAGTAAAGCTGTTGAGAAACTGCAGAGAGCCAGTGGAGGTTGGCCTAGGTGCTCAGGGCTGATTGGGACAATGAGGTACCTGACGGAGTAGTGTGGATTTAATTGCACCCTTCAGCTTCCCAATGAGTTGTAGAAGAGATGCAGTCTGGCTCTTCATGGAGGTGCTATGGGGAAGAATGGGAGTTTGTGATCCCGAGTTTGGAACAACACGCTGCCTCCTGGGCATCAGGAGAAGACATTTCTGAACTGGATGGTGAATCAGCCGAGCAGGTGCCCAGGAAGACCTTGGAATCTCAGTCCCGGATGATGTCCAAGCCTTCACTGGGCACAGCCCCAAGCAGCCTGCTCCAATCAAAATTGGCTCTGCAGGGAACAGGGAGCTGGACTTGAGACCTCCAGAGGTCTCTCCCCAGCTACTGTTTTGCAGTTCTAAGTTAAGAGATGCAGTGCTTTTCCCAATTTTGAGGTAAGGCCAGAGTTTATTTACTGTAACTGTACAAGCTGGCCAATACAGTTCAGTGTAGAAACCATTCCCATAATACAAAATACAGTATGTATTCCTGTTCATTAAGTGCTTTGGAGCTTTGCTCTGAAACTGCTGAAGGCTGGTCTTACCTTTACTTTTTGAGTACTGTGAACTTGGAAATGTGCTGTGTAATTATAAGGACTGGCTTTTGTTTCTGTGCGACAGGGTTTATTAGACCTCCCTGAGGTTTGCTTGGTGAAACCTTGAGTGTTTTACTGCCCTTGGCATTTTAGGACATTTATTAATTGATGCAGAATGAAAGGAGGTGCTTTACAATGCCTTTCCTTTTACTGGTTTGAGAGAGTTACATTTTTGTTATCACCTGGCCAAGATTTTCTTGGTATTTCTTCATATTTCTTCATTTCTTCATTGTGTCTGGTCTCAGAGGTCATTTCCCGTTTCTATACCAGAAGAAAAAAATAAGAAATGCCCTTGACCAGGCCCGTGGTGCCCCAGAGGGTTCTGCATTTTCTTCAATGAACAGTTAAAGAGGAGTGAAAGTTGAGGTTGGCATTAGTGGAATTATGTGGCTTTGTTCTACACTAAATGAATTTTCCATTTACTCTTAACTACTGTGAATAAAAGGAAGTTGTAATGTTTCAGGAGGGCTATGATATATGATCTTGTTTTCTTTCTTGTTCTGAAGGCCTGTAAACAAGGCCAATAGCAAATGAGGATCCGTGTTGTTAATAGCTGTTAAATGGAACTTTGATTGTATAAGTACAGTGCAGAATGCCTCCCTACTCGTATGTGGTTTGATTTCCTGTTAGGCTTGTGGAAGACTGGAAATATTTGTCTGCCTTCATTTAGTCATGCTACCTATCTAAGTAAGTGTACTGTTTGTCTTTATGGTTCAGGCATATATTACATTGATTTAATTGGTCTTAACTGAACACGAAGATTTTAACTGAGGGATAAGAAAATGGCTGCTCAGCCTGTGACAGAAATGCCTAAAAAACAGCCTGAAAATAGGCATAAAAGAGAGTGTTTTATGTTGCACTTGTGTAAGTTATGGCACGTGCAGTTTTTCAATCCATTTCTTTTGTGACATAGTAGCTGTGATCAAAATTAATATTCTGTAGATAGATACAGCTTTGATTTTAATCCACAGTAAATCTTTAGAAGACTGTTATACAAATGACACCAGGTAATTCCAATTGAGGGTAAACACTCTTAAAGAATGACTGCTGCATATGAGATGACACTCAAAATGTGTTGTAGTTATGTTTGTAGGCTGTGAAAACTCAAATTCAAGAAGTTGCAAAATTCCAAAATTAAGGTGGTCTGCGAAATCATTGTTTAAGCCCTTTGGGTACATGCTTTGAAGACTGTATCCTTAACAAAACCCTTAAGTTAGGCTATCCCCTAATATTTTTCCCACGTGACTCCTTTGATCAGGTTGGATAAGATGTAGGGATTATGTAGTGAGAGACTCTTGGAGGTTTTTCTTCATTTGTTGTCATTGAGGAGGCCTTACCTTGAATGAATCTAGGGATTTAGGAGAACAGATATATTGATGGGGAAGATTTTCTTAAAACATGGCAAAAGACTGTCCCTAATTCAAACCCTAAGTTCTGAGACTTTTCAAGTTCCTACTGCAAAAGTAACAGAAATCCTGCAAGAAAAAAAACAAAACAGTTTATATAACTCAAGGGAGGGAGAAAATTTCTCTCTAAGATTTAACCAAAGACTTTAGCTAAAATTTTCTAATCTAATTCAACCTGAAGCAGGCACATGTGTGGATAATCTAAGTCCAGAGCATTAAGTGGGTAAAATCATACACAATTGAAAGCAGAAAACCGAGCAGTGCTGGCTGGAATGGGTGCAAGAACAAAACAAGGTACGTACAAAACCCCATGGTTTGTAACACCAGCTGATTTTCAGGGATTCTGGCTGAAGGTCTGCCAAATACTCTTTACTACAGGGAGCAGCCTTAAACAGGATTTCTAAGACACGGTTGTGGAAGGTAGGGCAGTCAGTTGCAACTTCCATTGCTCTTTCAGTTACTGGATGAATTAATCATAGAACTAATGGCTAAAATGGCTCTTTCCCTGGCTGTGCCCTTTTGAGGGAAGAGCCCTCAATATTTTTGGAAAGAGGTGGTGTGACAGTTCATGTCTACAAGAAATAGGCCCAGCCTTTCAAAAGCAGGAGTTTCTGTCTTTGCAGTGCAGAAGTCAGATGCCCACATTCCAGAGAAAGGCAAGGGATGCTCCTTTTTGCTCAGGTTTTAACGGGCTCAGGCAGTTGCTGTCCCGCTGGCTACTGGTGACAACAGCCTAGGTATCTGCTTCCACCCATCCATTAAGTCAGGGCATTGGCTGGCAACCTTTCAGAGGCTCAGGAAGGAATAAAAAGTATTTCCAAGTTGAGCACTGCCAACAGAAACCCAGCAGGAGCCAAGACATGGAATGGCAGGGATCCTCACTTGCACAATGTGGGAAACCAGTGGGAGCAGTGGGACATGGGCTGCCTTTGGGGCCATGGCTCCTACTCCCAGCACATCTCCTCCCAGCTGGAAGCCAGAAACTGCATCCCTCACGGCAAGCTGCACTGCTTGTCCATTCCTTACCCTAAGGAAGATGCATGGTGGCTTATTTCTCCTTAAGGTGAAAAACCACAGCTGATGGCATTGATGATGAATATTAAAACTCAAGCCATGCTCCTCCTCTATATAATGGTTTGTGCTGGCGTAAAAGCCCCAGAGGGATGGCCCAACCCTGGAATTCCCCCACAGGTCTTGATTTATTTTTTGCTTTTAGGTTTAACATGGTCTCTCTGTAGATTTCTGAATCTGCAGGGACTTCTGAAAAGACTGAAGATTTCAAAATCATTTCCTGATTTTAGCAAATCTACCCAAATTGCCTTATTTACCATTCCAGCCTTACCTGGCTATAAAATAGCAATGATGTGGGGTACTGAGAGAGTTCAGTGATGCTGAGACACAGTGTGGAGACTCTTTAGTATGTTAAAGTACAGCATCAATATTTCAACAGTATTTTACAAATGCACTGCATGACTAATGTGCTGTGTGTTTTCTTGCTCCTTTGATTTTTCTCAGTTTGTCATCTGCAGCACAAAGAATAAATCACAGGTGCAGAAGTGTGCAAGTTCTGAATTTCCTGGCCATTGCACTTCATGCTGTCCTTGGTTTTTTATACTAGTCAGGGACTTGAGGGTTTGCCTAGTGAAAACTAGCACTAGGCGTTGTATGAGGTACCCAAAATTATTGAACTTGAAAATCTGAATTTAAAACTGGGGCCAGCTTTCACAACCATTTGGATCAGTTACGTAGTTTTTCCATCTCTGAAATTATTGTGTTAGATCTTAGGCAGCTCAGTCCTTACAGTAAAAACACTTCAATAGAGACTGCATTTTACTATTATGTACAAAACAGTAAGAGCAGAATATACTGATGGATATATATTTATTTTTAATTTTTTTCAAAAATCGTACTCTGTATGTAATTAACAAAGTTTACTAATTGATATAAACAGATCCTTTAAAGATAAGTTTTTGCTCCCAGTAAAATAAAAACGGAGTATTGCAAGCATCTCTCATGCTACGCCTTTGGTAATTGCCTCAAGCGTGAAGTTTTTAAATTTAGAAGGATACAGAGGTTGATGTTGGCAATAGATGAACAATAGAGAATACATTTTTCAAATGAGATAGTTGAGGTAAAGCAAATGAGGTAGAGAGGGGCTGAAAAACAGCTTCAGTACAAGGGGATTTCTAGGAAGTTTCTGTGCTAGTGTTGTCACGGGATGTTGATGGGCAGAGGATTTTGTAACATTGAGGAAAGCCGTAAAATTAAATTAAGAATTATGATGTAGCTCAACTGAAACAGCTAAGATTGTATTAAAAACCTGCATTTAGTAATTATGTACATTTTCTTAGTAAATGACATTTTCATTTTGTTCCCAAACCCCATCATGATGTGCCTTTGGAAGCTGGGACTATTAGGATTGGGTGTTGGGTAAGGCAGTGCAAGGACACAGCAGCCTCTCTGTGCCCTTTCAGTGCTGAAGCCTGTAAGTCTTCCTGGTGTTCTGATTTCTATGGTAACAGTGGGAAGATAAACGTAATAAAATAAGCTGAATATTTAAAATCACCCTTTTTTAAAACAAAATTATTTATTTAGCCTCATGTACCTCAGGGCTTAGGGGGGATAATTAGTTAGATCATCTGTGAATGGTGGTAAAGCCAATAAGAAACTTCACTTACTGTTTAAATGATTATTTTTTCGCTTTTACGTTTGGCAGGATGATGGCTGTTAACCCTTTTGTCTTCCCCTGCAATCTGTTAATCCTGTAGTTTCTAAATTTAGGTACATTTTTGTAATCTCTGTCATCTGGCAGTCTCCAAATCCCTCATTTTTAATTATTATTGCCACAACCAGAGTTGATAAGAGTTGTTAGTGTTCATTTTTGCTGATAAATTGTGTGTGCAGTCGCTGGTATTGTTAAAAGGTCAGCAAGCGCTCCTTGGTGATCCTCCCTGCATGATTTTTGCTTGCATGTATTATTTTGATGAGGAATACTGAAATCATGCAAAGTGTCAGTGCAGTGGGAAGTGAGTGTTTTCATCAGTAAATTTTTTATATGCGTTGTTACTACTATTTACTTTTTCATAAAGTGCGGCTCAATTCCCATCCAGAGGAGTACATAAAGACATTTTGTTACATACCCACCCCACAGTAGTGCAAACAAAAAAAAGGAAATTTTGGAAAGCTGCTGTCATATCTGTACATAATAGATGTAATATGCATCAGCTAGATTTTCCAAGTCTTTATTTTGGGCTTCATTTCTTTGTAAACAGGTCATTGGTTGGGCAAAGCTATAGATTTGGTTTCTTTGCATAAATTTCTAAAGGCTCTGGCTTTTAATGCCTCTATCTCTAAACACTTCTTAAATTTCCGAAGTGTTTTGGTTCAAACTGTGAAGCTATAAAGGAAAACAGGAGATGCAGTAGTTTTAAGGAGATCTGTATGAATGGGGAAATATCAGAAACTGTCCCTCCAGCACAGATTGTCATCCTTTAAATTGGCCAGAGAAAGTTTCAGGTCAGGACAAGGGGCTTCTTCATTTGCCTATTCTGGCAATTACTTAGGTACTTTCTGAATGTGAGATTGCATTCGGGCAGTTGTGCTTAATAACCCTTCTGTGTCTTTCTCTGAGAATTTGCCTATTACCTCTTTGAATACATTCATAATCTTGATATCTGAAATGTTCTGTGGCAGTTGCTTCTGCAATTTAATTATGCATATTTGTTTGTTGGAGATATTTCTAAAGCAGGTGGCTGATAATTTAATGAAGTGCCACTTCATTCCTGTGTTTGCAGTAATAGTGGATGTAATCCTTCTCATCCCATGCATGCCATTTATCACTTAGATCTCCATCAAGTCCTGTTGTTTCTTTTGTGAGCTGCAGAATCAGTGAGTCAATTTGACCTCCTCTTGTATATCAGTTGTCTGCTATCCCTGGTCATCCTCAGCTCCTCCCCTCATGCCTTGTATTAATTTTGGGAGGAGACCAGACTGACAGGCTGGATTCAGAGCACAGTGGGTGCAGCAGCAAAATTACAATTTCTGTCTTGCTCTAGACTCCTCCCTCACATCTTTGCTTTTTTTGATGAACACTGAACAAGCATTTTCAGAAGGCAGAAGCCCACAAAACCTGTCCCAAGTTACACTTGAGACTCTTTACTGTGTGGTTTGTTAATCCAGTTATTTTGTATGTATGGTGGGAGATGATTATACTGTCTGCATTGTCCAATCAGTGATTTTCACCTTCCATTTTGTCAGCCAGCCACACAGACTTGCAGGATTTTTTGGCAGTCTTTCACAGGCAGCTCTTGATGTCATCATCTGGAGGCATCAGCGAGCTCTGTCACCTCCAGAGGTCTGATTTTTCTCACATGATGTATGAGGACAGCTCTCAGCCCAGGCCCCAGTGTGGAGCTCTTTGAGACTTCTCTGGTAACTGCCATTACTTGTGAGAGATGTCCATTTGTTATTACCCTGGGTCTCCTATTTTTAAGCTGCTAATAATCCACGAAGAGACGGCCTCCTTATCCCTGAGCTCTCTTTAAGAGCTTTCAGGAGATCTTTTTAATAGCTTTAAAATCCAACCCCGCCGTGATTGCATCCTCCCATACCTCCTGATGCAAGGCAGTGTGCAGGTCCTAGGCCAGTAATTACCCAGGCTGGCAGGCTGACAGAATTTATTAGAGCCCATACCCAAGCTGCATGCCCCAGTTTCCTTTGTGTGGAAACCAGGACAGGGGAGAGAAGGAGAAGGAGGAGAGGGTTGGTGTTTGCTTAGGTCTCACCCCATATGGCTGTGGGATGCAGCTAGACCTGGCATGTGCAAAGCATTTCCATCGTGCAGACATTGCCTGGATGCACCAGAACATCGTCAGGATGCCCTTACGGATTTGTGAGACGTGACCCCTCTCTGCCAGAGCTGTGCTGACTTTCTTCCCTTACAGCATGTTTATTTATCAGTTCATGCTCCTCCTTGAATGGTTTTGCTCGATATAGAAGTGGAACTTACTAGCCTGTGGTCTCTAGTGCTCTCTTCCCCACCCTTAGACCCATTTTAAGAAATCAGTCACGTTTGTCGCCTTCCATGACTTTTATAAGGGCAATTTAAGCAGTAAGCTGCACAGCACAGTTAGTAGTTCAGCAATTCCGTATTTAAGTTGCTTTACAGCTCGTGGATGGATGCCATCTGGTCTTGGTGATTTATTACTATTCATTTTACTGTATTTTTTTTTTTTCTTTATGAACCCTCTTCTACTCGCACTTGAATCTGAAACTATTTCTCACACTTGCTTACTGAAAAGAAAGAATGCTGCAGAGCCTCACTGGGCTCTTCTACAGAGAGCTCTGGTGCAAAGATCTTATTTAACTTTTCTGATCTTTCTCAAATGCTTCATTTTCATCTTGCTCATCAGTTGGCCCAGTGGATGTTCTGGCAGATTTCCATCTCGTGATGGGTTCAAAAGGATTTGACTGTTAGTTTTTACAGCTCTAGTATGAAGACTTGCCCAATAACTTTACGTTTAGCTGAGACCATAATTATGCTGTCCTGTCTCAGCATGACTTTGGGACATCTTCAAGCATTTTGGGAGGGTTTCTTCTCACTTCTGTCAAGGTCTTAGAACAGAGGTTTTTTCCTTCTAAGTGTCTGGATGTGGTGCTGCTTTAATATTCCTGTTCATCAATGAGCTGTTGGCTGGCATCTCCAAATGCCTTTCACATGCACAGTGCTTGCTTCTGCTGCTTCCCCTGCAGAGTTGAATATGAGCGAAAGAAAAATTAGGAAGTCGTTTTTCTAAAGTGGCATGAGAGGAAGACGTGCCTCCGTTGACTTCCAGAAAATGCCAGGCTTTGCGTGACAGTGTGAGCAAAGTCTTAATTTTTGAGGCATTGTTGGCATAAAAGGAGAATTGCTGCTGCATGTGGAATATAGCAGTAATTTTGTTGATGAACCACTGCAAGTGACAATGAGCCCTGGCAGAATGGATGTATAAAACAGTACCTAATGGGCACCTTTTCTGGCTCTCAGTACCTTTCTCTGATGAACTTTGAAATGGGGTATTTATTGCCATGTGTACATTATCTTCAGTTATTATTGAATGTGTTATTGAAAAAGCATTTTGGTGAAGGCATAATTATGTATTTTCTCATTTAAAACTGTGATTTGTCTCTTTTGAAATGCAAATGCAAACCAAAAGAGAGTATTTGGTATCAGCATTCTGCTAAGTGCATAATTAACTGTTAATACCAGCGTATACTTGGGGTTTTTTACTATTGATGTGCTTGGGATTTTAGGGTTACATAACTGGGTGATTATTAACTTGGATTTTATCACAAGTTCTCTGTTAGTGATTGAGAGCTGAAACTCTCCTTTGGCAATCCTTATCAGTGAGCTGTTGCCAATTCCTTTGTTGATAGGCATATAACAGGAGGACACTTGGCTGAAGCTCTTAAAGCAGCTCTAAATTCTTAGTATCACTTACCCGGGATGGTATTCTCTAGGGTCACCATGACGATTTTCCTGTGAGAAAACTAATTTTCAGATTTGACTTCTATATGTTCAGTTTAAAATTGCCACGCTGAATTTAAAAATTGCCAATTGCCTGGGTGGCTAAAGGCTGCAAAATAGCAGCTTGATGTCCGTAGATCTGTTTTAATGTGAAATTATCTTCCTTGTCTGATTATCAGTGTTCACACTGGTGCTCCTGGGTCCAGTCACCATTTTTGTCCTGGGTTTGGCAGTGCCCAAATCGGCCATTGGTGCAAAGTAGCAGGCATTTTTGCCTTCCTGGAAGGAGATGACTCTAAAGCTTTGCTTTAGGAGTTGAAGGCCAAGTGTTGAAAGGAGGATGTTTTGTCTCTTTCTCCTGTGGCTTGCAGGCTAAGCAGAGATTAGAAAGTGCTGAGTAAAAAATAAGTACTGAATGAAAAGTCACAATTGACTTTTGTCCGAATCTTGCATGTATTTTGGCTTGGATTTTGATCAGTGTGTTAACTTAATGCGGCTGCTCCAGTGTGGGTGACTTGGTGGCATTTTTAATGGCTTCAAGATGGGACACAGGTGTCTGGGTGCAGTCCATTGAGCAGAGGGATGCTCAATGTTTCCTGCCCCTGTGCATGGAAGAATTGGTTCAGTTAGTGGCATTCTGTCACCACTGTTGGAGCTGTTAGAGTAGAATACTCCCTCAAGAGATAGAGTGTTGTGGCAATAATATGTGTATTTTTTTCTTTCTCCAAGAACCTCAAAACTTTTTCCAGTCAAGAAAGCCCTCCTAAGGCAGGCAAAATAATTCAGACCAAGGGTTTTTTATGATTAGATGGTGTGAGTCACTGAGCCAGGGCTTCTGTAATCCCATGGCCTGGTCTTTTCCCTCTTTATTCCCAGTATCTCTGCCTTGCCCTCAAGGTCTCTGGTGATGTTTTCACTCCTTTCTCTGTCAAGTTCAAACTGACTTCTTTTGGCATGAGGGAAAGCATGCCTTGTTTTCTGAGGCTTCCAAACAAGTTTTGACTTTCAGGCCTTTGGCAGGTTTTCTTGTTGGGCTACATTTGTTTTATTGGTTATTTGTTTTGGTTTTGTTAGAGTGTAAAGTGCTTTCTGAAGGCCCCTGAAATCAATTTAATTGGTGGGCAACCTTCAAATGGATGCAGGTTTTAGTCTAGCAAGGGAAAGGCTCTTGGTTGTAAAATTGGAAATGGTCCTTACAGTGGTAAAAAGTGTGAAATCAGAAGACACAAAAACTATCT
Source organism: Illadopsis cleaveri (assembly GCA_013399915.1). Taxonomy (NCBI): domain Eukaryota; kingdom Metazoa; phylum Chordata; class Aves; order Passeriformes; family Timaliidae; genus Illadopsis; species Illadopsis cleaveri. Next base: position 168,950 of record VXBB01006895.1, read on the forward strand.
TCGATATCAGAGTTTTGGTACAAATATTTCTTTGTCTTTTCCTAAGTCTTTTCTGGGCTGCAGAGGCCCAGGGACTAACTCAGGTGCATTTTTATTCCTCTGAGGTGCTGTGAAAGGGCATGCCTTGGCCAATTTTGCCTTGGGATTATCAGCAAGTCACTTAAGTCCTGACGAAACCTCAACACACCCACCACAGCTTTCCGTTTATTCGCTTCTCTGCCTAATTTAGGAAGCTGCCTTGTGCTGCAGCTTTGAATAGTACCCATGAGAAAGTAAATAAAAAGTGGTATCAGGTTTGCTTTGGAGCTGAGTTTCGCCTGTCAGTGAACATTTCTTGCTGCGTGGGTTCTCCTTTTTGGTTATGGTCGGTTGAGTTGCAGTTTCCATCCCCAGCGAGGAGATTTATGATACTGGGCTTTCTGATGATTTCATGAACCATGAGTTACTTATTCATAACAAGCTGTTTCTGTGTTGGTTGCCTGTAGTGTCACAGGTTTGGATGTGGCAGCCTGGTTTCTGTGGAGGTCACATAATAAGGGTATGATGAGATACATGACTGGTATTTAAGATGCCTCATCTTAAATGGTTTCCTCAAACCATCCCTGCTCTCCCTGGGTGACTGGTCAAATCCTGCATATCTGTTGTAGCTGGGTGGCTCCAGTGGGAATTAGGCAGAGCATTGGGAATGGCTGGTGGCAGCATTGGGAATGGCTGGTGGCAGTGGTAGGAATGGCTGGTGGCAGCATTGGGAATGGCTGGTGGCAGCATTGGGAATGGCTGGTGGCAGCGGTGGGAATGGCTGGTGGCAGCATTGGGAATGGCTGGTGGCAGCGGTGGGAATGGCTGGTGGCAGTGGTGGGAATGGCTGGTGGCAGTGG
>VXBB01006895.1:169835-221131 GCA_013399915.1 Illadopsis cleaveri
CAGCGTTGGGAATGGCTGGTGGCCGTGGTGGGAATGGCTGGACACCCTGCCCATCCACAGGGCTGTGAGAAAGGTCAGACAAATGGGAGCTGGGCATTACTTTAAGCCTGTAAGGAGACACTTGGGGAACTTAAGATGGATTAACTTAAGGTGTAAAGTTTAAAGCGTATTATTATGAAGGAGGATTAAGCTAAACTGAGCTAATGACACCACTTCTGAATGCGTATCCAAATAGCGGATTCAGGGCTTTGGCTCCACGCCTTTTGTTACTTAAATGTTCTTACCTTCTTAAATGTCCCCATAAAGATACATGCCCTTATATTCCAGATCTTCATGTCCTCCCTTTTTCATGTTGAGAGGTTCAGATGCTGTATCAGAGGTGGTTGGTTGGTTGGTTGGGGTTTGCCTTTTTTGATCTCTCCCTTTTTTTTTTTTTTTGTTAAACATAAAAGTTTGTTTTAATTTTTTCCTTGTGATGACTTGATGGCATTTATTCTTATATGATGTGTTTGGTGATGACAAAAATAATTTCGTTCATGTTATGCTGACATGCCTTAATTTCTCTGTACATCTTTGCTTTTATCATATTTCTATTGCTTTATTTTGTTGCTGCTCTCAAGATATCGGACATCAGTGATGTCAGCATCTGAATTTTTCAAAAGCTCTGTACCCTCTTATTCTACACAGTGGGGGGTTGAAAACCAAATACGAAGTTGAATACTGTAAACTTCCACAAAATGTTTATCTTTCATTAAACAGGCATGAATTAACTAACATAATTTTTAGTTGGTAATATTTTGTAAATAAGTAATAAATCAACTGAATTGATTTTTCAGGTGGCAAACTGATTTGAAATAATTTGTTTGCTGTATATTAAACAAATCACTTAGTAACTCATTCTCTGCTTAATTTTATCTCACTACAAACAATGCCATCAGGTTTTCCTTGAGGGCAAGCCTAGTGATCAATATCTGTAAGTAGATAAAAGAATGAATATTTAAAAGACAGAAAGAAATAACTAATCAAAAAAACCCTGACTATAACTGAAATTTTTCTATTTAAGCAGTCATACTTAAGCAAAACAAGTACAAAGAAAAACAAAAGGCAGAAAAATTTGGATGTCAGGAAAAGTGCAATGCAATGTAAAACATCAAGGTTTTGAGTCAACAGTTTTACAGTTAGCTCACACGGAGAGTGTTTTGCCACCAAAAAAACCATAAGAAACCTGAGACAAAACATGTTTTTTTTCTTTTTTTTTTTTTCTTTTTTTGTGTGGCTTGTGGTATCTGATGAAAAATCTGTCACTTCTCTCTGTAGAGGTCAACACAGACAACAGGGATGGTGGCGATGGCTTTATATTCTGAGGCTGGAGGAACAAACCTTGGCGTCTTGCAAAAGTAATGCTGGATGTCATAGATGGCTCTTATTTCGAGTGCTGCTGTCTCTGGCCATCTGAGATACACTTTAACATGTAGAATTTAAAATACAAATGTCCTTTATTAATCATTCACCTTTTGACTGCAGTGTGTATCCCTCAGAGCCTCCTGGGAGCAGTCCGTGATGCATAATAAAAACTAATTTGTATGGCATTACTCCTACTATTAAATTAAATTTAAAAAAAAAAAAAAAGTTCGAAGTCCTTAGTCTCAAGAAAAGAGGGTGGAGCAGGGGAAAAGTGCAGAGCCCATCTAACAATGGGGAGTCTGCTTTATTAGTATTAAGGAGGAAAATGAAATTGCTCTGGCAGTAGTGCAATAAAACACCAGGAAGATTATATCAGTCTTTGTTTGCACACAGTATGATTCTTCTCTTTCACCAGCCAATTTGTGTATTTGAAAAAGCAGTTGCTTGGTTAAAATAATGAGCTGAACTTCATCCAATTCCTCAGTTATATGAAAAAATGTTAGAAGAAATATAGACAATTGGTTTTGAGTAATTAAAAAAAAAGAAGAGTAGTGGTCACTGAACAATTATAGGGCCTTGTCTACATACCTGCATACACACACACATATATCACAGTTTCTGCTGAGACAGGCAATTCTCAGTGACATTGATGTAGCTGTTGTGATTTGAAATGGAAGCTTCAGAAATTTAGCAAAACTCTGACTAATTCTGTCTGAAACTTAGGCAGGATAGGTTAGCCTAGGGTTACTCCAGGGAAGAGAGACAAGGTGTGAAGTTAAATTTATGAAAATATATTTAAAGGATAAGAAATGGTATCTGGATACAAGTATTGTATCCCAATTATTTTATGATTTAACAGGCAGAAGTCTTAATGAAGGAGTTCCTTGTTTTATATACTGCTTTATTCCAGCTTGAGATTACTATTTTGGGAAAAAAAAAACAAAAAACCCTGCATGATTTGAATATTTCAGTGTTTGAACAGGAGATATCAACTGATGGGGGAGTGTATCATCTAGAACAGGCATTCAGTGGGTGTAGGTTGCACCAGCTCTGACCTCTTCAGCAGGCACATTTCCATCAGCTGGGCCAGAGCTGAACAGACAATTCAAATACGATTGAAAACATTTTTGCCCCTTCATTAATACCATCAGTGATAAAATTCAAATCCCATTTGCTGCCGTTCCTTTTCCGTTCCAGGCAGCGAGGCGAACTCAGCCATGCTCTGGAGATGGTGTAGGAGCAGGGTGGTGCCCAGTGATGCCCCTGCAGGTGGTGCTGTCCCCTATTTACGCCCTGGATGTTGTTCCCCTGTCTCCGCAGGGAGCGGATGCGGCAGTCGGCGATGTTTGAGCTGTGCCAGGGCATGCACCAGATCAGCCTGCAGTTCGTCCGCCTGCAGCTCAGCTTCGAGGAGTACACCATCATGAAAGTGCTGCTGCTCCTAAGCACAGGTGAGTTGGGCCTGTGGTTATGTAGCAAGGCTGGAAAATCTTCCAGTTCACAAAGAGGTGCAGTGGTTTTAACCAGCTTGACAAAAGAGCCAAAGTGTTTCCAGCTGGGCCGCAGGAATAAGCCTGGGTTTATGCCTTGGGGTTGATCCCATTAGCACGGGGAGTGTCTTTGCAATTTGAGTGTGTCGTGGGCATTGGAGGGACAGGAGTGGCCAGGCACAGGACTTTGCCCCTCCTTTCCATAGGGGGACCACACCAACAGATATGCCAGCCAAGTGCCACAGCTGTGGGGATTGAGGGAACATCCCTGCTCGACATTCAAAGCCACCAGTTTGGCTGACTTAACGTGACCTTCAGGATCAAAAGCTGTGCATTGCCTGTACTGCAGAGCAGGTGATCTTGTAATGCCAAGTGACTTGAGAATGGAAAGCCCTTTTACAGGCTTCTGAAAGTTTAATAAATGACAGTGTGTGCTTCCTTTTTCTCTTGAGCATTATGCTTTGAGTTTTAAGACACAAAATTACATCCTGGTGCTTGTTACAGCGCCGTGTAGTAATTAGCAGATCTCTTGATCTTATCTTACTGAAAGTATTGAAAACCTCCTGTCCCAGTGCAATTGTATAAATACACAGGCAGTTTGTACATTACTTTTCCATCAGTAACAGCCTGTAAACCTGTAAACAAATGTTATTTTGTGGAATCCTGCTCCTTTTTGTGAGGATCAACTCGGTGACACCATGATAAGCCAGCTCTGTGTTTACAGTACCTTCCTTTGAAGGGAGGACATGAGGCTGCAGTACCTGTCAGGGCTGGAGGGGATTTGGATCCTCTGACAGAAACCTCCTGGGGCTGTAAGTTTTTTGGGCTCGACCATCTCGCTCCCTTCCCTCTTCCAACTGGAGCTGTTCCAGCTTGCTGGGATTGGGAGAGACACCACTTTTTGGGCAGCCTGTTGTGTTGTGGCCTGCAGAGACTGATCCCAGGTCCCACCCCACCAAGGGCTGGAGATGGTCAGCCAGTGACCCTGGAACAGTGGGGAGGGGCTGTCCTCCAGGCTTGCCCTGAGGGGAAAATGGACTTATTTGAAGGTTTTCCTGGTGTTTCCAGAAGCAACTTGACATGGATATGCTCAGGGAGGGTTTGGCTTCCCAAATGTTCTTGAGACAGTGTCTGGATTGGAGATCTGCCTCTGCAGCATTTTAATCAGCCCTACAGGGGAAGAATCTTTAGAAAAAAAACCTGAAGGCATTCTAAAAATGCAGCAAAATGTCTTTAAGCCAGGTATTTATTATTGTACCCTCTTGAGAGTGTAAACTAATGAGTTATTGCAAGAATCTGTTAGGTGAGATCAGTCTGGCCAATTAATTTAAGTGAGCTAGGTCTCTTTCAAACACGCACCACAGTCATTAGAAAACCTGCTAAAAATAGTTTGTTTTGGGAGAATCAGGATATTTACATTAGAGAGAGAGAAAAAGGAGGGCAAAATGGAAATGGAGGTGGTGATAAAACACAGAAAGTGTCAAATGAAGAGCAGCAAACCTGGTTTTGAGCGATTTCACCTTGGTACAGTCTTATGACAGAAAACACTAGGTTTGTTTTCATTTAAATTCTTTTATTGAGTCATGTGATGAGCAGAGCACAAGTTATTCTGAAACTTTCATGGTGACCGCATCAAGGAAGTTTCACTCCATTTACATGTGGAAGAAACCACACATTACAACTCAGTTGTTTTCTTGCTTTCCACAGACCATAGATTCTGGGAGCTTGCCAAGAGTACTGCTGCATTTAATAAGTAAAATCAGAAACACTGGGCAAACCTCCAGAATTTCATGTTTTGCTTGAGTTCTCTTTATTTGTGGTCTTTCTTTCTTCCTTAATAATCTGGCTGGGGTGATAGTATAGTAATTTTCAGACAGAACAGTAAAATACATAGTAGACAAAGAGTGACTCTAACAGTCTGTAAGCACTGTACATATTAAAGGAACTCTAAAGCCTGTGCATTTTGTGTGAGGGCTGCAGCATGCTCTGATGGCTTTACTTATCTTGATTGGTGCCTGTGTGTTCATTCACCTTGAACTGAATTTGTAGATTTGTTCCAGACAGTTTCTTTTATCTGTCAGCTGACTGAGAGAGTTTGCATCTAGAATTTGAAAATTAAATGAACATATGGTATTTATATTATGACTGCGTAGTATCAATATATGATATTTACCAAGCAGCAGGCAGGTTGGTGTGTCATCTCCTAGGCTTTTTCTAAAGATTCTTCCTCGTGCCCCCTTGCAGCACTTGGTGGCCTAAAGTCCTTGCTGCTCTTGTGGTGATACAGCTCCTCCTTGTTCCCCATTGCTAAACTGCTCTGGTAGATACTGATGCTTTTTTCTTAAAGCTTCTACTCTGGAGACATTTAGGGAAGTTGTTACTTGCTTCTGATGTGATCTCACTGGGTTAGAGGGCAGTTGAGAGGATTTAGAAGAGAAAGGAATATATGAACAAGACAGTTTCTGTCAAGATGTTAAGTCAGAGTTAGCTAAATTGGAAGATCACTGTTTTTTGGGGTTTTTTTCTCTGTTTAGTAGATAACTTCTCATTTAGCTTAATCTGACATTGTTTTCTGGCTTGCTTAGGAAATAAACTCGCTCTTGTACAGACCAGTATTTTATTTTCCTCCTGTGGACTATGCCTAAGAGAGACAGAGAAAAACAAACAAAAAAAGATGCTTAAGCAGTGTTCAACCAATTCAGATATTAAACCTCAGAATATTTTGAGCAATGTTGTTATTAACCTCTTCAGAGTTTTCCTAGGACTCTGATCCTAATAAGCCATTCCTGTTTGGGGCAGAACCTGCAGGTGTGCAAGGGTTTTTGCAGTCCATAAAGAAACTGGGTATTTGCTTTTGTAATCAGCCTTGCTGATATCAGTCACAATAAAAAGTATCAGAAAACTCTACTTTTGACCCATTTATAAAATGATAATTCCACGATCATGATTCTATCTCTGTCTGGCAAATGGAAACTTTGACAGGACACTAGAAATGCTTGCAACTGTCATGGTCAAGCACTGGGTCAGGATGCCTGTCTGGAAAACAGTCTTCTGTTCTGTGCAGAAAAATGGCTCTGTTTTGTTCTAGATGCTGTGCAGATGCTTGCTAACATTCAAAGAAATTTTAGATCTTACTTGATGGCATAAAAATGTGTCACTTGGTGTAGCATTTCTGCAGATAACAGCTGTGATTCTGCACCTTCTTCTCCTCTGCCAAATGTGGGGAATCATTCAAGAACGATAAATGACGTTTCCAGCTTCTAGCAAAATACCCTTGATCCATCTGCCTAGTTTTTATGTGGTTGGATTGCATTGAAAGCAGTTTGGACATGAGGATAGCATGTGTGCTATTTCCGAGATGTTATCTTGTCCTCTGCCACAGCTTCTGCAATCACACATCTGGAGAGGATGCCTGAATCACTTGAGAATCTGTGTGATGTTGTTGATCCCTCACCAATGTCTGTAAAATCATGGACTTTGCTTAAAGGTTTCATTCCTTCATTCATTGACTGGTGTAACTGTTTAAGTATGCACATCAAAAGAATAAGCAATGCAGTTAATACTAATTTAAGACTGTCTTTTCAATGACAGTTCCCAAGGATGGTCTCAAAAGCCAAGCTGCATTTGAAGAAATGAGGGCAAATTACATTAAAGAACTAAAGAAGATGGTAACTAAATGTCCAAGTAACTCTGGGCAAAGCTGGCAGAGATTCTACCAACTGACTAAACTTCTTGACTCCATGCATGATGTAAGTATAACTCCTCAGGGAGTGCAGAAAAGTTAAGCAAAAAATCTCTCCATTAAGGTAAACAAATAGTCTTTAATTATGTTAACTGACAGGAAGACAAAAAACAACCCTATTCTTTTTAAAGGAACATCTGAGAGAAGTTGTTAGATTAATTTAAGAAGCTAAAAGAAGGAAGTAGAAGTCATGAAGGTGCAAGATGCAGGGTTAGTGTATTACACATCCAACACGCCTGATGTGCCAATAAACATGGAATTCATTTGGTGATCTTTTATAGCTGGGTTTGTAATAATGGTGACTTCAAAACATGTATTGCGACCTTGGGGCCATCCTGAGTGTTTGAAGCTTTATTTGAACTTTTCAAGTAGAATATTCCTTGTTGGGTCATTCCTGCCACCCTGCCTTATTCCAGCACGAGGTCTTTTACATGTCTCAGGTGTAAAAAGTTTGGTCTCAAAGCACTGGGGCTGCTGATGCCTCTGCCCAGAGTGACAGAGTGGTTGTGGTAGGTGTGATAGATTCCAGAAGGGGTGTCCATAACGTTGAGCTGCTTAGCTGGGAGCCACCTGGTTCTAGCCAGTGTAATGGTAGGTGCAAAATTTACCTCTGCAGCAGCAGGGCTGTATCTCCTTTAACTTGCTCTGAAGGAGCCTGCAGCCTCTACAGAGGAAACAAGTGACCCAGCTGGTAAGGTTTCCTTAAGCTGGGAGTTTTCCTAGTGCCCCCTGAGAGTTCCCTGAGGACCAGTCCATTGCCTGGGCTGGCACCCATCCTCTCTGAACCTGTGCAAGTGATGGGAGACTTGTGGGGACAGTGAGAGTGACCTTTCGTTGTGTTTGGGTACATGAGAGGAGGGCTCCCAGCATGCTCATCACTCTCCCAGTAAAATCTGACAAACTGCAGCAAAGGAGAAAACTGCCTTACTCCATCCTGGGTGGGCAGGGAAGGATCTTTGCTGCATGAAGGAGCTACAGCACTTGCTTTCAGAGCCTGCATACAAATGCACGTCTTTTTACTTGACTTCAATTTCTTTTTGCAGAGATGGTACAGTACGGTGCACTTCAGGTCAAATTGGTGTAAGAGCCTGAGGTCTGTTTACAGAATGTACATATGGAATTATTTTTCAAATATTGTTCTGTTGTTCATTAAAACATTGCAAACCTTAGTGGGAGGCAGGGAGAGTATTATTAGTACTGTGGTAATAGCTCATTCTTCAGAGATCAGGTTTCACTTGCTCACTGCCAACAAAGGAAGTTGTAGTGGTTTAGTGGAAAAAAAAAAGGCAGGAGTGATAAAATCATTTGCAAGAATTCACATCTGAACCTCGAGGCAGCTTAACAAACCCCTGCATTTATGAAGTTTTCTAATCCNTTTTTTGCACTTTGGTTTTTGAAATGCACCAGAATAAATTTAGACTGGTGATAATATTAATGAGAAGTGAGAATTAATATTCTCTTCCCACTGCCTGCTAGTGCAGAATTTCTCCTTTCAATTGATGTGAATGCAAATTTTCTGCTCGGTTCCTTAGTCTAGGAGAAATGCTTCTTCAGCTGTCACCTATGTATCTTTAACTAACTCCATTATAATTTTAGAGGATCAGAATATATTTGGTGCTGGGCAGTCTAACTGGAGCTGAGGCCCCATGTTTACATGCTGCTGTAGTCTCGGCGTTGGCACTTTCAGTGCAAGCCTGAAGGGGCTGGTGCACAATTCTGCTTGTTCAGCCCTCCTGCTGTATCCAGCTTGTCCATCTGAGCAGAGCAGCATCTCATCCCTTGTGGAATTCACTTTACCTGAGTGTAGGGGAAAGCAATAAAAATCTCTGCTCCCTTGCACCTCCAGACTTGCTTTCATCAACCTCATTTTTAAGACATCTGTCTGAGGAATATATACAGTGCATGGAAATACCAAATTATAGTATGTTTTGCTTATATAATATGAAGAAGAAAAAGAAAACCCAAACAACATGGTTTTACATTGCTCAGTATGCTAAATCATTCATCCACGCAGCAAACATATGTGCAGGTAGAAAAGTGCCAAGCTGAGGAAATACAGACATTTTCAAGAAGGCCAGACAGGCACTTAAGTATTTGAAAACATCAGCAACTTTATTTAATGACCCATAAAGCCTCAGAGCACCTGAGAAATAAGAGATGGAAACCTATCCCAGGCAGACAAGATGAACAGGGTTTTGTGCCTGTGCACACCTGTGCTGGGCCTTAGGAGCCTGCCTGTAGCCTGCCCTGTCACTCTGTTTGCAGGGTGCCGAGGCAGCAGGACATGGGTTAGTGAGATGGACGTGGCAGTGCTGGGTTAACAGCTGGACTCAGGGATCTCAGAGGTCTTTATAACCTTAATAATAATTGTGTGATCCCATATTTCCTTCTTGTAGAGATTGTATTTCTCTTATTCTGGGTGGCTCATGTGCATAATTTCCTGAAGAACCAGTGTAGCAAAGACCAGCCCCACTCTCTACCTGGACCCCAGAGGTTTTGGTCTTGTGCCTGCAAATGGCTGTGGGCATTTCGGGGAGAGATGTACATGCAGCACTTGGATGAAGTGCCTGACAAAGTCCCTCAGGAACATTAGAAACAGATGTCCTGCACATGGCATCAGAAACTTCATTTAGATCTTCCTTGGCATCTCCTGTTGGCCTTGGCAGGAAGGGCTGTATCTTGCATGGCAGGCCTGGTTTCATATAGAGACTGTGTAGTGTATGGTTAGGCAGTTTGCAGAACAAAAGCTGAATTTGGTTTCAATCTGGCTGATGCTAAACAGGCTTTGAGTGAAGAGGGCTTTTGTTTCGATGCCATGACATTAAACCCTAATGTGAACCTTCCCCTTGTCTTGGCAAGGCAGCGCCCTGTGCTGTCATTTGCTTGTTGACATTTTCTGCCAAACAAAAATAAATTCTTTAAGGCTCATGCTGCTGAATAATTAATTTTTATGGTTCCTGAAGGGAATGCTTTATAGCTGAGGTGGATCTTTCCATAGGCTGAGCGCGCCAGGATTTCACTCGCTGAAAAAGCTGACAGTGGGAATAAGGGAACGGATCCTCTGGGGGCAGAATTGCAAGGGATGCTGTGCTGGATGCAAATGTGCCTCTGCAGGTTCCTAATCCTGCAGATACTAAGCTGCAGATGAGCCCCTCAGCTGTCACCAACACCTTTGGGTACACTTACTTCTGCTACTGATTTGCCCAAGGTGTGTCCCACAGATGATGAGCAGTTTGGAGCCTCATTTCTGTCCCAGTGCCTGAATTCTCAGGGTGAGCATTTTCTCTGTTTATTGAGAAGATAGATCCAGGCTCTACTCCCAGAGCAGCAGCGATGTGGGAGTGTGCTAGGTGTGTGTTGCGGCAGCTAATATGCATCTGTCAAGTGAGAAATTGATTCCCAGCTCCCTAATGTAGACAGAAGCTGTTCTGAGAGTCGTCTTGCTCAGTTTGTGATGGTTGTATCTCTCTTCTTTCACGTTGATAGGTGTTTGTTGGGGAAGGGCAGAACCTCACCACTGTTGGAAGAGGAGCAAAGGAGGCTTGGCTCCAAATTTGTGCTGGCCAAGGGATGAGGATGTTTCATTGGTGTGTGGTGCTGTGGGTGCATCCACCAGGCACAGAGCACGAGTTGAACTCAGGCTGTTCCATGGCATGTCCAGGTGTCAGGTGCTGTGTTTTGGGTGTGCACGTGGTTATGAAGGAAACCTGAAGAAATGAGTGCAGTTCCTCAGTCAGATAAATGCACCTGGCCAGGCAGAACCAGCGTCCATGCTTGCTCTGCCAGATACTGTTAGTGCCTAATCCATACGTATTTTATCCATCTTTTTTACTCCTTATTAGCAGGAGGCAAATCCTCTGCACAGGTATAACCAGAGCCTTCATCCCTTGGTCTTCCCTTGTACTTACTCCCTGTGATGGTGGAAGGTTTTATTCTTGGGTTAGAGTTCAGGATTTCCTAGGCAGCTAGGAGCTGTGGATCACCAAAGGACATATGGATCTCCAAGGATCAGCTTGTAAGCCATCCCACAGGGAATAACTTCCTTCCTGAGCCCTTGGAGTAATAATCATTTTATATCACAGGATTTTCATAGGACTGGGAGCAAAAGCGAATATGGTGGTAATGGAATAATCATGGTGGGTAGTGGTTTTCCTTAGCCTTCCTGGTTGTTGGAGCAGGAGTTTTGTATCCACTGCACAAAGTGGAAAAAGCAGGAAGTGACAATAGTCCTAAACTCACTGAGGGCTCTGCTGAGTGAGGAAAGAGCTGGGTGGGCAGACACTCATTCCTGAAAGGGACAGAAAAAGGCAATTTGGAGTGTCTTTTTTTTTTTTTNTTTTTAATATGGGAGAGCACTGAAGTTTCTGACAGTAATAGCTGTAGCTAATAATAGGAAGAAATTACTCAGCATTGTGTTGTTACCCTACTGCTGTCTTAATTGCTGTCTCAGTAGGCTTAATCACAGAGATGCTCCTGATAAAGAAGTGACTGTGGGCTTTCACACCACACTCAGAGATTCTGAGAGAATTTGGAGAAAATGAAGCACAGAAATGTGCACCCTTGCAAATCCAGTAGTTCTTACCATTTCTGGAAATGCAAAGGCATCATGGTGAGATTTCCAAACTAAAATAAATTCTTTTTGCTGTAAAAATGGGGCAAGTGCTCAAAGGTCACTATAACTGTATTAACTTCAGGGACTTCATTAAAGGATTCATTTTTTTTTAATTATGAAGAGCAGTATGCGTGAAAAAGTCCATTTTACGGACACCCCACCCTAATAACAGAAAATTACATTTGATTAATACTCCTATTTCCCAGAGGTGCTCAATACAGCATACAAATGTAAAAATTGATTAGGTAAAAATATCACAATTGCTAAGACTGCTGTAGCCTTGAAAATGTTTGAAGTGCAGCACACTCTGCAGGGTAGTGATGAGAGAATTGGGAATTGTTTTAGTTGTGGCCTTAACTGCACTGCTAAGCTGTAAGTCTTCAGAAGTTTGCTTCAGTAGCCGAAATAATTGAGATTGTAGAAGCCAGGATGTTACTAGTCACCATTGCACTGCTTGTGCAAACAGCAGTGCTTTCACTCTCACTGCTAAATTGGAGTTGTCTGTCACACTGCTGGACCTGGGGAGCTCTCAGCTTTTCCAGTATAAACCACCAGAAGTAGAGGGTAGAAATGGTCAGCTAAAGTGTAGTCAGGAGTTCTCAGGGCACAGGGATTTTACAAGGCTTTAAAGAAAAACCAGGAATATATCTGATCTAGGAAATTGATAAGGCACATTCAGAGCTGCTTGATGGCTCGTGTTACCTTGCTTGTCACCTGTGGTGCCTCAGTCACTGCAAAGACAGAGCTCATGTGTTCCAAGAGAAAACAAACTTTTTGATATTGTTACTGAAGAGGGAACGTCTCTTTTAAAGCAAAAGATGATCTAAATTATTTACCTGTTACAAATCAAAACTACATCAGACAAATGTTGTTTGGGATGCAGAAGCAAGGACTCAAATTTCAAAATTAGCATTGCCTGTGGGACCTGAGCCTTTCATCCTTTTAGTGCATCCTCATGCCAAGGCTGCTGAGCTGGCAGGGGGCTGGTGCTTTTGAAAATGCATGGGAACACACCTGCAGAAAACAGCCTGCTCGTGGCTCAGCTCTTGGTCTCACAGCTTTATCTGTCTGACCTCAGCATGATGTTTACATTTTTGTATTTCTGAGCTGGCTTTCAATTCTGCCACATTTGTTCCTCTCTATTTTAAATTAATGCTTTCCCAGTCCCAAAAAGCCATGCAGCTTTCAAGGCTGGTGTTAAAAAGATGCTGACTGCAATCCCATGGTCCTGGTGACACACGGGGTCACACGTGGGACACACATGCTTCCTAATCCTCCCTTTTTCTTTATGTGGATGATTATTGTCAAGTACGTTACAGCTGATAGCTTAAGAAAGTGGAACAAAAGTTTTAGCAGACTAAATAGGTATAGAAAATACATTATCCTTAGAGCTTCAAACCCAAGTATGACATGATAGAAGGGTTCTAAGGATCATCTTTTAAACTGTTGTGCAAACTTTACCTTTCTCCGATGTGGTGAGATTCGTAGTGTGCTGTGATCGTATTCATGATCACATCCTGATTTTCACCCACTGGGCTACTGACTTGTTTAATGAATAGAGTAGATTATGCTTCCTTCTATGTATTATTTTTCATTTCTCCTTCTCTGCATATTCACCAGACATAAATGTGTACTTGGTACTACTAAAAGCTTGCAAAGAAGTCAGAAATAGTAGTTTCTAGGTAGGATTTCCTGTGACCTGTCCCACTGAATCCAGAGGCTCCACACAGGCGTGACAAGGCAGGAATTCACTTGAGCTGCACAGAAGGCAGTGGAACAGAGGTGACCCCAACCCCCTCTCACATTCAGTGATGGGAAAGAAGTTTAGGAAAAGGAACACATTCACAGGGTCATTGTCACAGCTGTGCTGGGGTGCAAGGCTTACTTTGCTTAGGGCTGGTGTTTGATGCCAGAGGCAGGGAGGAGGGAGTAGCAATCACACCAAGACACAATTTCCTTCACTTCGGTTTTGTGCTGTTTAGAGTATTTTTGGCACATGGTATATGCAGTAACCACCTCCTCCTCATGGGTAAAGTAAACCTTTGAACATCAGCATTTTTTCCTTGAAAGGCAGATTATGTCTATGCTACTTATTTAGCATGCATCTGTTTAATTAATTAGTGTTGCTTCATGACGTGCCAGATCATCAGGAATGACCTAAGCCCCAGCAAACAGACTCATGTAGTGCTCAATAGCAGCAAGTCATGTGTTTGAGTGATCTCAGCACTTCTCTGGGATGTTCATAAACTGCTTACATGTTTGCAAGAACAGCTGTGCAAGTCCTGAAAATGAACAATAAGGTATGGTGCTAGAGGATGGAAATGTTGCTGCCCATATTTTTTTATTCATTTCCTTTTCTGCCTTCCAGAAGTCCACTTTTATTTGCTCTATCTTTAACAAGGGCTTTATGGCAATTCTACATGGTAAGAATTGAAATGACAAACTTGAGTTCAATAAACTACACAAGCAGAAATGTTTCATGTCCTCTGCAAGGACACGAGGTGCCAAAATTAATTTAACACTTGGATTTTTAAACAGCAGAAGGTCCTTCCTTCAATCACACAACAGTGTGTGAACTGCAGTGGAAGTTCACACACTGAAACCTGGACGTGCTTCATTCCTTCACATTTCTTAAAGATTGGGAAGGGTCCAACATACTGTAAGGCGTTAGGAGATGCATTTAGGTCACAGCCACCAGAAAACCTGGAGACTGTGTCGCTGTAAAACCTGAAATGCCACTGTGTGACGCAGCAGTTGTGTTGTTGAGCTGCAAACATCAGCTGCTCTGGCAGTTGTAGGTCGTGGGCCCTGGAGAATGCACTGAAGTTAACCAAATAATGTGATTTAATGAATGTGTATCCAGCTGAAGCTGAGAGATACAATAGTTTATGGCTGTTCTTTTTCCTCTGGGCAGAAGGCTTTATTTTAGTAGACCTGGAGTTTTCGTGGTGGCCAGTTGCTATTAGTGAAAGGAAAAGTGCAGCTAGGCTGAAAAATCTGTGATCTGTTGGGTTTTCCTAGTTTGCTGATTTTTAATGAGTCAAGTAGCCCTTTGGCATTTGGGTTCTTTTGTTTGCTTTACAATCCCTGTAAATGGACTGTCAGGTCAGAGTAAGATGTTATTTCTTGGAAATAATCAATTATCAGTAAGCTGTTGTTTGCATGCAAAAATCTTGATGTTTTTCCTAAAAAGTGTTTATTTCTGTATTTCAGCTTGTTAGTGACTTATTGGAATTCTGCTTCTACACCTTCCGAGAGTCTCAGGCACTGAAAGTAGAGTTTCCAGCCATGCTGGTGGAAATCATCAGTGACCAGCTACCAAAGGTGGAATCTGGGAATGCCAAGCCCCTGTACTTTCACAGGAAGTGATAGAAAATGTCTTAAATGGAAGAACTTTGCCTTAAGTTTCCCTGTGTTATTCCACACCCATGAAGGACCCAAGAAACCATATTTTAAACATGCTCTTTACACTTGTTCAGCAGTCTCTGAATAGTCTAAAATCATACAAAGGGTTTGGGGGAATGGAAAGCAGTTGACTTGGATTTGGCAAGACCTAGATGTTTGGAAATTACCCCATAACCCTAAAACACTTAGAAAATGTTCCTGTTCCTCTGGATGAAAAGCCATATCTAGTCAATAACTCTTTGATTTTGATATTTTAACAGATGGAGTTTTAAATATGCCATGTAGTTTCTGGTATTGTTTGCTTGTTTTAAAAGGGTTCGAGAACTAATGAGAACTTTTTAAAGCTTACCCTTGGTTTGCACATAAAACGTAAAGTCAATATGGGGCATTAATATTCTTTTCTTGTATAAAAAAAAAGTCAAAAAAAATACAAACAAAAACTATATATATATACACACATATATATACACACACACAAACCCTAACGTGTAAAGTAATAACAGAACATTTGGTGTGGAATACTGTTATCCCCACCTGTGGCATTTGTTATCCCATGTTATCCCATCATAGGTGATATACACTGTGTTAAGTGTCCATTTACTATTTAATTCAAAAGGATAAGATGTGAAAAACAAATGCCCTGGTATCAATTTATAGTATCTATTGTGCTGGCTTTACAAATAATTTTTTGCAGTCTTTTGCTGTACTGTACATTGCTGTATGTATAAATTGTGAAGGACCTGAAATAAGGTGTAAGGAACTTTTGTAAATGAGACAAAAAATCTTTAATGGTTAATAGGATGAACGGGAAAGTATTTTTGAAAGAACTCTATTTTGCTGGAGACTATTTAAGTACTATCTTTGTCTAAACAAACAAGGTAATTTTTTTGTAAAGTGAAATGTTCTGCATGCATAATGAACCGTTTACAGTGTATTTAAGAAAGGGAAAGCTGTGCCTTTTTTAGCATCATATCTAATTTACCATCCTACAGTATCTGTTGTAAATAACCACGCTTAACCTTTTCCATTGTGTTTTAAGCCTTTCTATTTCTCTCTCTCTTTTCCTCCCCTTTTGTCTCTCTTGCAAGCGTATATGACTTGAGCACATCTTAGAACTCCTGCTTCATGTGTCTGTAGGAAACTACACACTCTTGTGTTTGCCACTTTACCAAGGTTTCATTTAACAAGACAAATTATGGTCTCTCTCCAAAGCTTTCGCCAGCTTAATGATCTAGTGAGTTCTTGCCCTCTATTCCCTTTCTCTCTCAGGGGAACGGGGGTGAGCAATGTGTCGAATGATTTTTCTTTTTTTACTAAGGTTTCCCAGATTGTTTGGTTTTGTATTTTTTTTCCCTTTGAATACTGGATCTATGAAGCATCTTAAAAGGTCAGATTATTATTTCAGATGGGGGAGAATGATTTCTGGTTATGCTGAAGGGAACATGCAGATCATTACAGTAAGTATATCAAAGAGATTTGTACTGGTGAGAGGGATGGTGAGGGATGATAAGGGCAGATAAGCTGAGTAGAATTTTTAGTGATAAACTAAAAGTGTCTGTAATTTTGTAAGCATTTTTGTAATAACCAGGATACATCCTAGAAGACAAATGTTCACACTACAAGTTTGACTCAGTTGGTCTGATTTTGTCTCAAAAATGTTTTCTCTAGAATAAGACTGCAAAGAAAAGAATTTTTGAGGTGATTTTCACAATTTCACAATTTAAAAGCAACTACAAGATTTTGGAGTAGAATAGAGGACAGGTGAACTTTTCTGAGGCTCAACTGTTGCTACCATATGCTCATGTTTAAATAGAATAGTTTTTCAGAGTCCTAAGCTGTAGTGTTCTCTCTGGGTGCCACTGGTATTTTTGAGCTATAGTGTGTCCCTTGGCCAGTCGGAATGTAGCATTTCTCATCAATGGTGGTCGAATTAAGAATTCTACACCCTTTCTGAACCCAAATTTGGAGGTGCACTGTGGTGCACTGAAGACAGTCAGCGCTACTTGTCTTTTTAAATGACACCTGCCTTATGCAATGGGTAATCTGTAAAGACTGTATTCAGAGAGGTTTTTTATATATAAATATATACATACATATATTATTTGCATTTTGGAAGTCTAATTCATAGGCAGATCTTTAAATACTGACCTGCACAGCAATATGAAAGCCAAACTTCCAACATGAGATATACAGCATGCAGACTGGTTGTTTACAGTAAAGACACAGTCATACATCCATCTTTTAATTTACCTTTTTTTTTAAAGTCTAAAATAGAAGATTTCAAAGCCAGGTTCTGGGTGAATACAGTCTGCAGCAGCTTTTTATATTAACAAAGTTACTGCCTCCTTTTCTGTCTCAGAGTAACTTTGCTTGACTAAAATAGCAAAGCCATATTCTACACTTCACTGTTAAATGCCTGTCCCAGTCCAAATTGTTGTCTGTTTGCTCCTATTTTTGTACCTTATTACTTTTAATCTTGGTTTGGTACAAGTCATAGTTCACAGAAACTTCATATAATTAAACACACTAAATTAGTTTTAAAAAGCAATTTATATCTTTATGCAAAACGTATGTCTGTCTTTGCAAACAACTGTAAGCAGATTATAATAAATCCTTTACTTTAATCACCTGTTGTTTATGAAACCATTCATTGATTATTATTTTTTTGCTAGAGATCTTTGAAGTAATAGATACAATTGGATATAGATGTTGTAAGAGGCAGTATTCTCTTATCAAGGACACTTAAGCAGAATAGCCATCACTTTTTTTATCTAAACCTGTGTACAGAAAAAAGAAAAAGAAACCACAAACCCAACCCTACTTTTTAGCTACCGGGAAGTTCATTACGTTCTTTTGAATTTGTTTAGAGTGAAATAGGCATTTGTCTCCTGCAAAATACAAGACAAACTATAACAGCTTTTAGGAAGTGGGCTTTTGTTCATTGAGCTAAATTATTTTGTTGTAAGAAGGAACAGGGATATGCAGCAAGAGCATTGTATACACAGTTAAAATGTAAAATAGTGTAATGTACTGCAGTGGGTATTTCAGGAATACTACACATCGTGCCACTGAGGAGTTGCACGGAGTAAAATAGAAACGACTAAAGTTTGCAATATCAAAATCTTATTAAAAAGATACTTTACAATCAATAATGCAAAAAGCTAATTCACAGGGTGGTGTTTTTCACTGACTTGTTTAAACATTTATGAAATTAAAAAATTCTACAGTTAATGCACTTTTAATTGTTTATTAAAGATTTGACTTTTTTTAGAGCAATGTTTTCAGCTGGAGGTCAATGACTTGATAAGACAGACAGCAGTTCTGAGGCCAGGAAGCTCAGAGGAATGTTTAAGAATTCTTGGAGTTTAAATAGATTCCTGGATGAAAAATAAAAGCAGCCAGCAGTATGGTGTAAACAGTAAAATCTATGCATAATGATGCATTTATAATTAGGGGTTTGCTTCTGTATGTTTAAAGCTTTTTAAATAAATAGAAAATATTGTTTGGTCTTTATGTTAATGTCTGCAAGTACCTATTTTTCTTTTTTTTTTCTTTTTTTAAATACAAATTGTACAAATATACATGAATTAAACTGGTTTGATTGCAAGTATTTCTTGCATTTTAATCTCAGCTAGCTGCTGGTGCAATGATATCCTTAGAGACAAGCCTTCTGCTCCTGCAGGAACAATACAGAACCACAAGAGTGGGTTGGGTTGGAAGGGACCTTAAAGATCATCCAGTTCCAACCTCCAGCCATGGGCAGGGACACCTTTCACTAGACCAGGTGCTCAGAGCCCCATTTAACCTGGACATGAACACTGCAACATAAAGTAACTTAAAATGCACTGTAACATCTTTCTTCAGCCAGCTGGAGTGTTGGTTCCAGCAATCTCTGTCACCTCCGGGTGTTGCGGCACCTGCGATGGCTTCGGCCAGGGAGCAGCTCCTCAGGCTGTAAGAGAGGGAATGTCCAACACTGAGGAATGTGCTTCATTTCACCTGGGTCCCTGTGCTTGATAAACAATGTGCTGACACTGTTCTGGGCACAAGCTACATCCCACTGGAAGAAACAAACCTTCAGTAGCCAGACTAGTCTGGGCTCCAGTTTCTGTTAACCTCCTGCTGCCCTTTCCATTGACCAAAGTTGGTGAATCCCTCTTGCCCTGAGAGAAATTCTATTTTATATACACAAGGTCTCCCCATTGACCCTGCCTTCTCAGGGTCAGACCTTTTCCAGCTGTAATTACAGTAAGATAGCAGGAGTTTTATTTCCCCTTCTAACTATCTTGCTGTTTTCTGGGCACTCTCTCAAAAATTCACCACCAAGTTCTGCACAAAGCCTGGTCTGTGGTGTAAGACTACCATTTAATTGCATTTTGGTCTTTTAGTAACAAGTTGCATAAACGTCTTTATTGCCAAAAAATCCATGCACCTGCTTTCTCTTTGCTGAATTGTCAGAAGGAAGGAATAGTAGGGGATCAGCAGTGTTAAGAAAAATTGCCCATATGTTTACAAGCAGATGCATCTGTCATATGCTGTTCTAGAAATAAGACAATGCTATCACTACATAAAACCATAATGAAGCTTGTGACCTGACCTCAAGCTGGGGCACTCAGGTATCTGCAGAGACTGGGAGTTCATGAGGAGTACAATATTACTAAGAAAGGTGGGGGAAAAATGCCCTTTCCTGTCACAGATTTTGCTTGGTAAACCATGCCCTGCCATAAGGTTTTTGAGGTGTTCTTACTTTAACTGTAGATGTTGACAGGGTGAAGTTTATTTGGCACTTACCTGTGGCTACGGCAAGGACAGATGAGGGCAGACTGTTGGACTGTGATGTAGAAAACAATGTCCAAGGCACATTCAGTTGAAGAGGTGAAACTCCAGTGAAGACTTTCAGTGAAACCCAGTTCAGCACTGGTGCATTTACAGCCTACACAGGCCCTCTGTCAGCAACTTTTCTCCTTAAACTGCAAACCAGGTAAGAATTGTGAAATGGGTTAAGAGAACAAGGAACAGCATTAAGGAAGGCAAGTTTCTGCCCAAATCTCTTCTGTGACACAATTACAGGGGCTTGGGTAGCAAAAGATGGAGGCAGTGTGGCAGGAACATGAATTTTCATTACAGGACAGATAAATCAGCTAATGAGATTTTTCTTTCACTCCTCATAAAAGACGACATCAGATGGAAACCTGCCATGAAGATCAGCTGGGACAACACTTAACCTTCAGCAGCCTGAAAACCCCAGGGCTTTTCAGCCAGCAGTGGAAGTGCTGCTGGCCGAGGTGCAGCTCTGCAGCCTGGCCAGTGACTGACCGGCTATAAATTTCTGCTGAGCCCAGCCAGGTAGGAGTCTCAGCTTGGCCATTCATTATTCAGCAAAGACATTCGACCTTAATCCCCAGGTTGTGGGATTCAATCTCTGGCCCCACAGTGATGGCAAGGCCAACACTGTTTTGCATAAAAAGCACATTTGGGGTTATTTTCCTAATTCACACTCTAATTTTCAGCCCATATCATGGGCCCATATCATTCACTACCAGCAGCCTCAGCTTTTGAAAACTGACAAGTCCGTGGCCATGCCCACAGTAACCAGCACAGAGCAAGGGAAGGGAACCCAACCCAAGTATTAATTCCTCTGTGCCCACAGCTGTGACAGGAGAGGAGTTCCATGAAAGAGGACAGAAGCCACACCCATGGAGAATGACCACTCCTGCTGCCAGGCCAAGAGAAGGATCCTGCAACCAGTTTTCTCCAGAATGGACTCCCTGTCCTCCTTCCTGTCTCAACAGCACATTATTGCACTCCTCCAAAATCTACCAAGCCATGAATAAGACAGACAAGAGGCATGCCCTAAAAGCAACCTTCAGGAAAGCAAGCAATCCCCAAAGCCTTTCTTTATATTTTTTTTTTTCAATTTTAGTATCTTCTAATCTCCACTGCCAAGCAGTCAGTACTGAGGGCATCGTTTACAGCTCTGCTCAGCAGCAAGGACGAAGAACAAGCTGTGCTGTGGCTACTGGGCTGTGCAAGTCTGTACTTGGCATTGGTGTAACTGGGCTGATGTGGAAACCCATCTGGTGGGTAGCAGTTCCCACAAGTGAATTCCTCAGAGGCAGTGTGGTTAGCCTGAGAGCCAGATCTGATCTGGCTCAGCTCACACCACTGCCTTCAGACAACGGCTGGGACGTGAGAAAGTTTGAATTAGTGTTACCTCTGTTCAGTGTATCAGTCCTCAGTAGAAGTTTTCTTTTTGTTTGGGTTCTGCATAGCTCCAGCAGTAACAGGAGTCTCAAAACATCTCACCGAAAGGTGAAACAAGGCTCACAGGACTGGATGGAGCAGACACTGAGTCTATTATTCCTTCTCTATATATCTGCCTTTTTAAACAACCTCAGTTATTAAGGAAAAAAAGCCCTACCACACAGAGCTAGAGCTGAGAAGCACATTGAGAATTTTAGAGGACAGCAGCCAGTACAAGATCAAACATTCACTGCAGGTTTAAAACAACAACAACAAAACAAATGGAAGCAACTTCCAAAGCTTGTAAGCTTCAAGTTATCAGAGCTTCACCATCTGACAAGCCGGCATACCTAGATGCCACACCTGCAAGGCTAACACCAAAGATTTACATTCTCCCTCTTCTTTCAACATTTTCTACCAACTGGTAGCCATGAAAACTGAGTTTGGCACACAAATACCATCCTGCCTCCAGAAACTAATCTTTAAGGCCACAGATGAGCTGATAGAGCTGTGGGCCCAGGCAGTATGAGACCCAGCCAGAACAGAGCTTTGCCATGTGAACAAATGTGAGCAAGGTAACCTTACAAGCTGTCGCTGCAAGTACTGGTGCAGCTATTTCCTTAACACTGAATCAAGGAGCAAATCAGTCAAAAGTCATTTCCAGTGCTTGGGTGGGTCACTTAGCCAAGACAAGAACTGCCTAAAAGCTTTGTGGCAGGGAGTTACTGCTCCAGTACCAGGAGAATTCACCAAATGAAGCTCCTCCAGGCAATGAGGGGGAGTGCTGGAGAGCTGTACTGGCTTGGCTCACCATTGCTCCATCTGGAAATGATTTGTGCATACTCCAGTGGTCTGTGCAGTCCGGGCAATAGAACAAATTAATGGCATGGAGTTAAATCCTCAGGAGGGAAAAAAGCCATCCCAACCCCAAGGCAGCATTAACCATTAAATGGTTTACTAATCTCATTTGTTAGGAAAACTTGCAAGCTACGAAGAGCTGCAGTAAATGACTCGAAATCCACAGAGTCCAATTTAAGAAATAAGTGAGCCTGTATTAGCATGTCATCCTGTCACACTTTCCTGCATCCTCTCCACTCTTACTTGAAGGAGAAAAACAGAAAAATCAATGATAAACTGCATGTAACTTTTTTAAAGTTCTACAGATTTTGAGGCATCAATAACACCTTGCAGTTGACAATTAGAGGGAAGGAAGACAGGCAAGGTGAACAAGCAGCTAAAACAGACAACAGATAAAATGCAGGAATTCTCCAGGATGCCAAAGCATCATAGCCAGAGATTCTCTTTTCCCTTTTGGCTTGAACTTCCAGAGTTGCTTATTTTGTGTGAGGAAAGCTCCCAATCCCTTTTGGAGCCTGACTCCAAAAGGAGGCTGACTGCACAGAGCTGCCAATAATTATTTCATGCCACAACTTCCAGAACCAGAGCAAAATACTCTGCAACATAGGAATGACAAGTCAAATAACAAATAACATTTTATTTCATTTACTGTGATATTTTTGACTAGCAAAGGAACCATGACATATAGGAGCCTGTAATAAAAGTTCATGTGTCTTATCTTTATAAGATAAATGAAATCATACACGCAACATAAACGAATGTGCTCTTTGAAGACATTTGAAAAATGTCATGTCTTGATAACTATTATTTTTACTTACTGATGTCTGTTCTGCACTGGCTATTCCACTCTGAAATATAATTTGTCAGCATGATAGCTTTTCTTATCCATCAGTATCTTCCAAACCTAAAATGATCATAGAATCATAGAATGGTTTGGGCAGGGAGGGACTTGAAGATCATTTAGTTCCAATTCCCTGCCATGGGCAGGGACACCTTCCACTAGACCAGGTTGCTCGGAGCCCCATCCAAGTTGTCCTTGAACCCTTCCAGGGATGGGGNTTATACAGCTTAAGATCTTCAATCCATAGTCCAGCTCTTCACTGATTAAAAGCAGTCACAAAAGTAGAGACAAGTGACCAGAACAAAAATCCATGGATACCATGTACACCTTCTTGGCGTTCAATGCACAAAGCTATAAAAACTGAACATAATTTTGTGGAATAAGTCCTCTCTTGCCATTTAATGTGCCTTCTAGCCATCCTGGCTCTCTGGAAAATTGCACTGCAAAAGAAAAGGAGAGAAAATTACTGCATCTTTTTATGTTTGAATTAGTACTTTTCAGCTTTAGCTCCACGACACCAGGCAATGCAACCGTAAAAACTTCCCATCATCTGCAAGGACCAGTTTAAGAATCTGGCTAGGAAAGATAAAGAGGATTATTAACTTGACTTAAATACTTCATAATATACTTCTGCAAAGCCTACATGGTGAAATAGCTTTTAGGTGCAGGAGACTTCATTAGGGAAATGGTTAATGGAGCTTAGGACAGATTTATAAAATAGAAAAATCTGTGCCTTAGGAGAAAAATCAGAATTCGTATCAAACAGTGGAAAACACTTTCAGAGGGGCAAAACAAGAGCAAAAACCTGTCTTGAGCAGAAGTGGTGAATCTGGAAGCTCAGAGCCACAGAAGCACAGCATAGGACCTTACTTGGCATGAAAAGTAAGCATGGAAAGGATTATAGGGAAAATAGAAATGAGCCAGATGTCACTCCAAGTATCATCTCTTCAGAATAGAGCTGCTATTAGAAGTGACCAGTGGACAAAATCTGAATCATTCTTCGGATTAAATCCTCTCTCTGAAATTCAAATACACAGNAGGGAGGGACTTGAAGATCATTTAGTTCCAATCCCCTGCCATGGGCAGGGACACCTTCCACTAGACCAGGTTGCTCGGAGCCCCATCCAAGTTGTCCTTGAACCCTTCCAGGGATGGGGCAGCCACAGCTGCTCTGGGCAATCTGTACCAGGGCCTCACCACTCTCACAGTCTGTTAAAAATGCTGGTTATCAAAGCGTAATCTCCAGGACACTAAGTTGAGTCACAGATCAACCAAGTACTTGACTTCAAAAGCTATTTGTCTTGCAAACATACTACTACTGCTCTTTACAACTGAAAAACAAGCACCCTATTAAAAAAATTACCTATCCCNACAGATTTATAAAATAGAAAAATCTGTGCCTTAGGAGAAAAATCAGAATTCGTATCAAACAGTGGAAAACACTTTCAGAGGGGCAAAACAAGAGCAAAAACCTGTCTTGAGCAGAAGTGGTGAATCTGGAAGCTCAGAGCCACAGAAGCACAGCATAGGACCTTACTTGGCATGAAAAGTAAGCATGGAAAGGATTATAGGGAAAATAGAAATGAGCCAGATGTCACTCCAAGTATCATCTCTTCAGAATAGAGCTGCTATTAGAAGTGACCAGTGGACAAAATCTGAATCATTCTTCGGATTAAATCCTCTCTCTGAAATTCAAATACACAGTGCAATTCACAAAACACAAAGCAAAGGCTTGAACAACTCCTTGTGCCATCCTAAGTGTTTACCACTGCTGATCCCAACGTTTATGCAAGAATATCCATGAATATAAAATAAGAAATATTTCAGCTTGGACTCTCAATGCCCCAGAAGTTACTCTGTGAGCAAGAGAACTAATGAAATCTGACTTCCTGTATATATATGTTGACCGCATTTGACAGGAAGTTAAAGAAGAAGCATAAGCTTCCTTTCTTTGGCAAACAGACTAAAAAGTCCTCAAATTCCCCTCTGAGATGTCTTTTAAGGATATAATACAGATACCTATTTACCTATGTAACTGCAAAATCCCACACTTTTTAGCAACCTACGACATTCTCTACTGTATTAATTTATCCTCACAGTGCTTCTGAGACAGTATTTAGGGAAGACATCAGACAAATGCTGAAACATGCTGCCAGCCATGTCAGTGCTTTATTTAAAACACATTAACACATTGGGAAATGTGATATTTCTAGCCTTCTACATATCAGGAAAATAACAGTTGAGAGAGAGCAACATGTTAAGTCTCACTTCCAAAAGCATTGTACGGCTCTTAATTTGAGGACTTAAAAACATACTTTCCCTGTTGTTTTCCTTGTGTCCTATTATTGTCAGACAGCTGTGCTCAGAAACCACACTATAAACAACAGCTATAACTCCAAAGAACCCAGAAAACAAAACTGCTTTCAAATGATACTGATAGTTTAGATTCAGCACGAAATTCTGGGCTTATAAATCTGTAATAAATCTGTTCAACAAAAAGATTCTAAAGGAAAAACGTGCACATTTACCTTTTAGGATCTGTGCTCACATAGTAACTTACATTACTATTAGTAATTAGGAGGCCCTCCTCTCCCTTTGTCATTTCTATTCCACAATTACAGAGTACACATGCATTTGAAACTGCCTGGCTGACACCACCACAAACCTCCCTCCAGAAGCCGTAATTCTACATTTCCAGCAAATCCACCAGCAGCCAGCCAAACCCCTCCTGGAGGTCTCCCATACCTACAGAGCACATCTGTATTACAGGAAACAAACTCAAAACAAAAGACAGATTAGGAAGAAAAACAACTAGAAAACCTAGAAGTAGGAAATTTCTACCTGTCCTCCGGTGCTTAACCTTAATTTCCATTAGAAAGAGGGTTGATACCACTGGCATGTGAGTGTCTATAAATCCAAGGCCTGTTCAAACTGAGGGGAGCCCTCATCTGAGGGGATCACATTAAAATTAAAATTTACCTAAAATTTACGCAGAGGAGGAAATGGCTCAAACTATGCTGAATCACATCACTCAACAGCAAACTTCCAAAGAAATCTTTTCTAAGCAAGTTTGATAAGACAGTGGTGAACTCTGCACACTGCAGCACATTCATGGCCCAGCAGTTGGCTCTGAGTGGCAAACACCATTTTCACCCCAGATGAGACCTGGCTGGTACAACTGAGCTCTGGGCTTAGGAAATTGAATGTTGCACATGTACATTACACAGCTCAGGGCCTCACTTGTTGGCAGACAGTTCTTCTAGATTCTAGGAAGACTGAAGAAGGAATTATCACTCAATTACCCCTAAGGCCACCATTTCTAGAGATCTTTGCTTTTTAAAAAAAACACAGCAAAAAGTATTTTTTAATGTTCAGCAGCTGTGGTGACTGTCACAGCAGGGAAAGCTTCTGCCCCCACTCCAATCACCTTGTGCAAGAAGGGGTAAGATATTGTGTACATCACTGACTGCTTCTGTAGGCAAATGATATTAATGAAGGTGCCATCCAAAAGTAAAGCTGCTTTAAGCTCCAGTGATCCTGTTTTCTTTGCTAATCCATTTCTGAAGTACAGTGTACAACAGCATGCATTCCTTTAAAATCAAAACCACTTAACCACACAAACCACACTCCTCTATCATGCACAGCTCTTCTTAAACCCAGGACACAGCCTATTTCTGAAAAAATACTTCTGAAAAAAGAAGATTTCTGTAGTGTCCCCTTTCTGTCATTTCTTCTCAGTCACCAACAATTACAGTTCTTAGCACATTCTCAGGCCTGCTTCATTTAAAAATACCTTGCTGCAGAAACTACACAGTTGGCCTTAAAACTACAACTCATTACTTGAGCAATCATCCCGTAGGACTAAGGCTCATGTTGGGAAGGGGCAGGAGGGAAAAATATTTGTAGTATAAAAGATACAGAGAAGAGAACTAAACAGTAAGTATTTTCATCAAGACTTAACAAGTGCATAGTAAGACTGCACAACAAGACCAAGCACAGAACCACCACTAAAAGCCATCACCTCTTAGGACAGTGCAAATAGCAGCCAGGTTGAGAGCTCAGAGGGGGACAGTGACTTGCTCAGTACCTGCTGCAAGGCCTTTTCAGCAGTCTCACTCATGGAGGTGAAGTGCTGAGAAGGAAGATGTCTGAGCATCGCTTTGATAGCAAGTGCTATGGAACAATTACCCCAACACAAATGGGCCAACAAAATCTACAGACTTGGAACTTGCAGTGAGATCTGATTTCTTCTAATCAAGAAACACCATCAGGTCAACTTGGCATTTGCAGCATTGCCTCTTACTTTTCTGTATTCTCCAAAGGAAATAGCTTTGATATTGCCAATGTTGTTATTTTCTAACTGCAAATACATAAAATTCGCGAGCAGCTCTTCCCAGAGACCCAATGCCATAAGCAGACTTTGCTCTGCTCTGGCAGATGAAAAGTTTCCCAGGTCTCAACCACAATGAGAGCAAGACTCACCTCCTCAGCAGTATCAGTTCATTGCCTGGGTGCCACTAACTTCAGCAAGCCTGAATCAGACACTGATTCACACTGATTTCCACATCTTTGTGGAAACTGGCTGCTTTGGGACCAAATCTAACCTGCATGGTGTCTGGCACAAGAGGGCCTCCCTTTCTCATGGACTGCCAATCAGAGTTAAAAACCTCAAAAAGCAACATAAGTGAGGATTACTGAGGGCAACAGAAATCTCACTGCTGAAACCACTACAGCACTGCAACTCACTTCCATAGAACTCAATGATGCTGGCAAATTTTTCATCAGGAAATTCAATTACAGCAACCAAATGTATTTGCAAGCCCTCTGTGTTTAGAAATCCCTTTGGGTTTTTGAAACAGTCTCTGTGGGTTGAGTTGATTGCAGAAATACAGAAATATTTATCATGCTTAGGGTTAGCCTGGAATTTGAAATTTCAAGACTTGCTGTTTTCCTTAATTATGCTGTGAGAAGCAGAATTATCTTGTGGACAGAACACAGGACTAGGACTCAGGGGGTCTTCTCTCCATGAATGTTTCCAAGTGCTCTGAAATACACAGATGAAAGGAGCACCAAGAAGTAGCTCTATCTCCATTTTTAGCTGAGCAAAAGAACCATTTGCACATACAGTGCAATACAGTATTTTGGGAGTACCACTTCTCGTTGATGTAAATCCTGGATTAGTCAGGACCATAAAGACAGAGAGTCCAGGAGCCACAACATGAATTAGAGGGCAGAGAGTGCCTTGGAGTCCAAACCAGGAAAGAAAAATAAGGCTGGCACTTTGTTACAGTGGGAGAGAGAGATGGGGATGACAAGGGCTGTGTGAATGTGGCTTTTTGTGTTCCTTTTATCCTTGTTGGGGATGATGGGTGCCCCACTTTTCCTTAGGAACAAAACACTCTCTCAGTTTTCCTCATGTTTTCTCTCCCCTAAAATCGGATTTTAAAAATTGTAAAAAGCCTTGATAACAGCTATCTTGACAAGTTTTCAGGAAGCCTTCCTGCTAGCAGTTCTGCCAAGGAACTTCTATTGTGTAAACACCATTTAACCTATCTGAAACACTTCTCCTGAGTGAAATTCCCATTTACTGACTTTTAAGCAGTCTCTTTCAAGAACCAGATATTTAATAACAGTTGGCTCCGAGACTGGCAAAATTCCAGTGCCAGGCAATTTGATCATTCTTTCCCTGATTATTGGGAATATCTGCCCCAACAACAACAGACATACACAGCCAGCATATGTCTCTCTCAATCTCAGATCCTACTCTGCTTCTTCCCGTATGTGCCCTTAGCCAGCTGCAAACTCTTCAAGCGTTGCTTCCAACCACTTGAATTATATTGTTATGTGCTGTCAATAATATAGCCTGTAACAACTGGGAAATAAAAATATTGGCACAGCCTAAGGCAAATTGAATTGAAAATTTTAAAAAAAAAACAACCCAGTTGATATTGTTCAGATTACATTATTCATTTTCTTACACAATTCAATTAAATAGAGAACTTTGCCTTTTCTTTTTAACTTACCAGATGGTGCCTTAGCATTTATATTCTATGGCACTTTAATGGAAAGACTGTGGGATTTGGGGAAGCACAATGTACATGCAATACTGAAAACACCTGAATGTGAAAATGCTAAGGTTCTATACAGATTCCTATCAGGTGATGCGAAGCTTAACTTAAAATATTAGCAAATCTAACCTTGGCAGACTGAGACAGATTTTTTTTCACCCATTTAGAAATAGGAAATGGAGATGGGAGCAAAGGTTAAACTCACCTTCTTGCACCAATATTACATTTAGCAGCTATGACAGGTGCAAGACTACTTCCCTAAGTGCCATTATCCTGTCTGAGGCTGCAGCAGCCAGGACTCATCCAGAGTAATGACAGGTGAGAGAGAACCACTGCAATCAACATCTATGGACCAAAAGAGACAAACCAAGCATGGGGAAGGAAACAGGAAACAAAGCAGAAAAGAGAGGAAAGAAAAAAGAAAAAAAAAAAAGGATCAGAAAGTGAGACAGGCCGAGTGGAGAAAGGAGAGACAGATAAAACCTTCACTAATGGAAGCAGCACTTTTTAGTAGACTTTAATTTAACAGTTACTTTAATGGTTGATACTAGTTGTATGTCAACTTGATTGATGCGTTGTCACTTTGATAGTTAAGGTTATTGGTGGAGCTGCAGAATTGATGTATTATTACTTTAATTCTTCATTTGGGGGCTTTATTAGGGCATATGGGAATTTAAATTGAGTAACTAAAGAACCTGAATTGATTCACTGCAATCTGATTTCAGCACAGACACAGGGGTGCCTGATAGAGAAAGAAAAAGCTCATGTCAAGGCATTTTAGAGGTTTCAAATGTGGAGACAGGTCTGTACTCGGCATGAAAAGAGCCATCCATGACATAACCTACTGGGAAAAGTTATGAAATGACCATTACATACATTTACTGCCTTATTACTTGCATGCTCTCCCCTGTTTTTTTCTGCCAATCCACAGCCTACTTGAGGGTGAGGGCCCTGCAGGGCAAGGACAACTGCTGTGAAATAACCACGATACAGCAGAACAAATCAAAACTAATGTGTTTAAGGAACTGTGAGCTTTGCCATTGGAAATCTGCAATTGTGTTTTTCAAATGCAATCCATGCAACCTTTTCCCTAAGCTTTGAACCTTATTTGTCTCATGACATGGAAAAAGTTACAGTTGAAACATTTCTCCACAGATGCCAGAGTCAAACTCCATACTTATTTGGGGGCAATCCAGCTCTCCAGTCGAAAAACTTAACTGAGGCTGCAATGCTCCAAATCATGGGGGCTTTAACACCACTTCTTGAGTTCTCATACAAGGAGAGATTCTTAACATTGCTCTCACACAAAAACATGGCACATAAGGAACTATTTCTTGAAAGACTTTCTTACCCCAAGCCAACATAACTCTTGCTGTTCTGCAGCAGAAATGCCTCTCCCAGACATCAAATCT
Source organism: Illadopsis cleaveri (assembly GCA_013399915.1). Classification (NCBI taxonomy): domain Eukaryota; kingdom Metazoa; phylum Chordata; class Aves; order Passeriformes; family Timaliidae; genus Illadopsis; species Illadopsis cleaveri. The sequence goes on from VXBB01006895.1 coordinate 199,911, forward strand.
TTTCCACCATACACTAGATTTCTTTCCTGTACACAGTTTGATGTCTGCTGAAGAGCCCCATCAGTCATGTTTTAAAAAACTCAAATCAAAATAGTTGGTGTTAAGGACTTTAAAAAGAGCAATCGCTTAGCTAATTCATCTTTAAAAGGCTTCCCACCTAACTTGATCCAGACATGATTTGCCTGCAAGGCAGCTCTAATAGGAAACATCAAGAATGATTTTGTAAAGTGGGTGGTAGTTGGGAAGAACCTAGTGGGGACCCCAGACCACTTTATGCTGACACAAAAAAAAAAAAGCAGAACTGAAGTCTGGACCAGGCTTGCTATGTACTTGTTTGGGAGGAGACAGAGGACAGGAATATCCTATTATATATCCTATTAAAAAAAAAAAAAAAAAAAATTGCTGAGCTTCCCATTCGGCATCTTCAGAATTTGTATTACAGCAGTCATTGGCATAAGGTTTGTAAACTGAAACCTTTGCTATCAGTTTGAAGTCCCTGTGCATTTGCTGAAGGGTAGATCCATGGAAGCTCCCTGAGAACACAGTCTTTGAGCACAGGAATCACCTTCTGGATGCTCATATGTAGTGCTATATTTGGATCCAGAGAAATCATTAAACACAGGCCTTCATTCCACATCTCGGTGAACATTCCTTTTCTACAAGTACATGCACACACTAAGGCAAACCTTGATCTAAATCAGTAAAAACACTGTCTTTTTTCCTCCACTGTTCACCTGATTTACCTGGCACTCTGCTTGAAAATCCTGAAACGGATTTTTTTTTTCTTTAAAGGAAAACCTCTGTATTATTTTACAACAAGACTTCACATTTTAAAAAAATCAGTTTCATAGGCCAAGGTGTTCTCTTCTATTACTGGATAACCTTCTTTTTCTTGGTACTGCAACACATTTAAATGATGCTGAAAAATTATACCAATTGGAAGAGTCTATTCACCCAAAAATCAAAAGCATTGCTTCACAGTGCTAAGGATATGTTAAGTAGCTTCTTCATACCAGAAAATATCTCCATCACCAACTGTGTGCCATTAGCAATGTTGGCAGAATAGCAGTCAGGCTTGTATTTTTATCCAAAGCCATTTTAGCAGTTTTGTCAATTTGTTTTTCATTGCTTTATATTTACTCAAGCAGTACTTACCATCTTCAAATATTGCTCCTATCTGAAATGACAATTCAGAGCTGTGTTCTGCTTCACATGGATAAACTGCTCTTGCTTTTCGGTGGGCAACACTGAAAAATGAAATTATGAATTATAGCAACTTTTTACTATTATGAAGATATTGTCTCAACCATTCTCTCTCCATTCACATTTGGGGATAACTAAAACTTTAAACACAATCTCACATGCATCATTACAGGCTTATAATTCATACACACAGCCAAAGCTGAAGCTTCACAGCTTACTGTTGGCATTTCTGAATATCATACTCCCAACTTTCTGCACACTTATTTTTATGACAAACTCGACTTTCAACTACAGTTAAATTTTTTTCATGTGCTAGTCAGCAATGAACTCAATAGCAGGCAAAGCATAATATACTTCAAAAATTCAACCAGTAAAAAGAAATAGGATTTTTTTATCAAGTGTTGGGGAGAATCTGTGAATATACCAAACTACTTTAATTAGAAAAGCAAATATTACTAAATTTGAAGAGAAAAGCTAAGATGGTGAAGACCTTCAAAGAAAAAACTCAAAATACTTCAAAACCAGGAAAACAACATGGAAGGAAGCAGAAACAGGGTGAAAGGAAAGCTGGGCAAAAGGGTGGAAGAAAACAATGAAATCACAGACCAAGGTAAAGATGGAACAAAGTCTTTGAGAGGCAGCAAGGCTAGGATGAGAAACTTAAATTTGGCAAAGGTGGAAGAATCCGTATTTTAAAAGACCCTAAGAGAAACACTGCAGGAGAGAGACACTATGAATTGTCCAGCTGAAACAAAGCCTTCCTGTATTAACCAACAGACCACTGGCACAGTGTACTATGTGCCTTCCACCAAGGAAGGTGTTCAAAGGAAAAAGAAGATGAAGTAGACAGGTATTTTATCCTGTCAAAATTGCTACGGTCGCATTTCCTGGTTTGAGAAAATCATTCACATGCCACGGGAGACTATTTTTATAAAGATACAGAAAAAGGAGGCAGATAAAGAGCCAGCAAAAGTTGAAGTGCACACTGTACCTTTCCACTGCTCTGTCAGTGCCAGTGGCAGGGTTGGGGAAGAAGAAAGTGGGTAGTGCAGCGTTTGTGGCAGCCGGGTTAGCAGATGGAATATTCATCCACGAGACCATCGACGGGCGGCTTTGAGCAGGACTAAGAGGAAATACAGCCAAGGCAGAATTAACAACGTGAATAAAATTTGTTTTCATACCAAAATATTTGGATCTTTATAACTGGACATCCTGTTAGATTTTCAAATTCAAACCAAATCAGATTGTCAAGCCGATTTTGCAGAAATGGCCATCGTATGATTCTGCACTCCTCCTTGGAACTTTTTCCTACATGCCCTACACCCTCAGCTAAGGAGAATTACCTGAGATGCATGACATAAGCAATAAAAGGGCAAAATTCCCCATTCCTTATCTAATAAAGACAGACAAAGTGAAATTGCATAGAGCAGGCTATTATTTGAGCTGCCACTCTGCCTTTGCAAGTTTTGATGAATCTATTTAAAAATCTCCTCATTGCTGTACAAAGGCATGTACAACTGGGAAGATTTCTAAAGAGGCTGCAGCTATTACAGCATTGGGATCACGACGCTGGCTCTGGATTGAGATCTCCTTCATGGAGCTGTGCAAAACACTGCCTCAATGGCTGCCCTCACCAAGGCACTGCTCAAATACGTACCAAGTTAATGGCTGAACACAAAGTTGCCACAAGACGAGGAGAAATAGTAGGCAAAATTTAAAACTTGTATTAAAACACACAAAGTTGTCCCCAACATAAAGAGCATTTCTAATTTTACACCTTAAAGAACTAAATTGTTCCAGCACTGGAAAGCTTCTCTTCATTGCATGGACAAAACAACAAATAGTCCAAAAGCTGGCTGTCAGCATGTCTTTGGAACAAAGAGCTGGACTTCAAGCAGTTTCTAAGCAGAAACAGAATTAAAATCATTTGCACACAGCAATCGTCCCTCAAAAGCACAGACTTCCCAATACTGCATTTGAGACTTTGTCTTACTCCAAGATTAACCACTTAGAGAGCACTGATCTGAAAGGCACCACCAAAATCCAAGAACTCAGTCAAGAAGGTTTTTGTGGGGTCTAAATGCACACCTAATCAAGACAAAGAGAACACAGGCAAAAAGAGGAATCAAGAATCAGCCCAGTTATAATTGCAGATTAATAAAAGCAAGCAGGAAACCTAACCTAGATAGCTAATTTTTATCTTATTGTACAGTGGGATATTTAATTTCTAGAAGAAATTGTCACTATTTGTTGGTTTGCATAACATGATTTACAAATTCAACTTTTACAAATTCATTACATCTCACAGTCATTCAAGCAATTATATAGTTAGGCAGGCATTTATTTTGATTATTTTTTTTTTTAATTTTGGGCTGTATAATGTGAATGTCGCATTCCTTATTACAAGACAATAGCTTTTCCTTTGGAAATGTGTCAGATGGCATTTGAATAGAAACTGGAATTCACAGTTTATAAAACAGCATTCTACAGTTAATTCCACTAGTAAAAATGAAACTTAAGTGTGCTGGAATCATAACCAGAAGGGTTTATCAAAACATGCTCTGCTTTTAAAAATTCTCACATTTACCAAATACGGGAAGGAATCATATGTATTAAACTGAATGATGAGCTGGATTATGCTGTCTGGAAACATATTTCATGCTTAACTTTGTGAAGAGGATATCCAGTCATCTTTTCTCCCTGGGAATCTTCCACTGCACAATTTTTACATCTTCCAATAATAACATACATTTAGGAACAGCACCTATATAATTTTAGGGTTGTTTTCTTTTACTTGAACTTGTCTTCTTCCTCTCATTTTTGCCTAATCATCGAGAATTTTTCCTCAAATAAAAGAAAAACCTTCAGCTAAAAGTGACTTCATTCAGAGACAAACCAAAAAAATGAACACCAGCATTTGGATCATTTTCCCTAAATACTAAGGATAAAACAATTCTCACTGGTACCATAGAGTTCATAAAGTTTGCCAGAAAGTGAATTATTTCTTCATCATTCCCCACATATAATGTCTACATGCAGAATTAATTTTAACTCAGCAGGTGAACACAACAAAAAAGTTTTTCAAAAGTGAATGTAAAAAAAAGTATCCTACTTGCACAGACAAAACTCTTCTACTTAAAAGAATCCTTAGACTTAGAGGAAAAATATTTTCCTTGCTATTTATTAAATTCAAATCAATCTCTTGGCAGGGCGGGTTGGAATGATATGATCTTTAAGGTCCCTTCCAACCTAAGCCATTCCATGATTCTGTGATTAGGATTGGTGTTAGGCTCATTTCTGAAACCTGTAAAACTACTACAAACAGAAAAATAACATTCCAAGTGTATTGCCAAAGGAGTATTAAAATGTCTCTAATGCAAACTACTCATAATGCAAGAATATTCTACCAAGTGGCCGTTTGTAGTGCACACCTCAGATGTGTGGTTTGATTTTCAACAAGTGAATATTAAAACTTGCATTTATTAAATATTTCATTAATAGATGCATCACGTTAATCTCTGCAATTTACTCAATCAGCTCTAGAACAACACACACCACCTGCACCTCACACACAGAATTAATGACTTCAAAGCAATGCTCAGAACAGAGAGAGCACAAAAGGAACCCTCTGACCCAGGCAAGCATTGGTCATTCATAAGAATACTCGGAGTAAATACCAGATGGCTTCTTGCTGAGACTTGGAGAGGAAAAAAAGAGGGGAGAAAAAAACAAAAAAAGGCAAAAGGTGTGCACATAAAGGAACAGAAGATGAAATGAAATGTTCAGCTCCATTCCATGGCATGTTAATTCCTCAAGTTACAGAGACTCAACAAGAAGCATAATCTATCACCAAGTAAGACTACACTGTCCTTTACCAGACAGGATTATATAGAAGCATGTTAAAATTGGCAGGTTTTCTACAAATTCTGAGCCACTCCAACAGTTGTGGAAAAACACTGGAGAAGGACAGGTACGTGGAGTGCTGGGCTGCTCCCTCCTCCACTTTTTTGATGAATTCCCTTAATACGTTTCAGCTGTAGGGAAAACATTGCAGCAGAATTTGCCTGTCACTTTAGGCTCCTGGTTACCCAGCAAGAGATCATGCTCTATGATCCAGCAGGAGACAAGAAACAACCCAACATATTTTTCAATAGCAATTGTCTCACCAGGGTAAGAAGAAAGAAACAAAGGAAAAAAAAAAAGTTGATAGCTTTAACTAGTAAGCATATTCTAGAATTTATGGATTTGGTTGTGAGGGGTTTTTTATTTATTTGTTGTACTTGGTTACCTCAGGAACCACTTAATTCTTGTTATTGNAAAAGTTGATAGTTTTAACTAGTAAGCATATTCTAGAATTTATGGATTTGGTTGTGAGGGGTTTTTTATTTATTTGTTGTACTTGGTTACCTCAGGAACCACTTAATGCTTGTTATTGAAACAGAAGGTTTTACTCAATAAGAAAAATAATTTCTGATGTTGCAGTGTGTAAGCAACAAAAGGTTAGATTCTGTTGTTTTTTCCTTGAAAAGGTTCTTGTCATAGCAAAGCTACCTTGCTATAAAGATTTGCACACCTTGTTTATCAAGATGATGATATATTAGAAAGTACTGCACGTGTTATCACGCAGTATCTCAACTTTAAGAAGGTATGTTGAAGAAATCCTTTCTCCTAAGGCTAAAATGAAGGCAATGCATTTCCTGTGGCAAGGAGAAAAAAAACCCAAAAAGGCTGACATAACCATCTTTCTTTGAGGAAAAAAATGCTATTGTCTAGCATAGTGAACGATGGGAAAAGGGAGGAGGGGGGGAATGGCTTTACTGAAAATAAGCTAGAGATTTTGTACTGATATTCAGAAAGAAACTTCTGAAAACAAGATTTTATTGGATGTTTATCAGGCTGGTTCCTAAGGAAACACAGCTAAAGAGCAGCCTCTTATCTTGAGAGCAAGGAAGAGAGTCTGTGAAAAGAATCTACACTGCAACTCTTGAGAAAAAAAGGGTTGTTTCATAGACAAGTTTGGCAGCACCACAGCTGTCGTATCACAGTGTCTGGCTGACAAAGTCAGTGAAAGCGTTCTTGAAAGGTTTCATTACAAGATGACAGTGTGTATCAAGGGGTATTGGCTAGTTCTGATTCTATATGCAACCCAACAGTGACCACCACCATGTCTTCCTGCACATTAAAATCCCCTGTGCCTTGGGGAGTGGGGAGCAGAAAGATATGGGCCAAAATTCTAGAAATTGTCGTAGCTGCGGCAAAGCTGGAGACAAACAGAAGGCCAGAATTTCCCCATCTGTGTTCCCCCTGGAAAGAAACTTCATCCTCAAAATTGAAAGTATGTGACATGCACGCAGCTTTCCTGAACCCTCATTTATACAGAGCACATCAGTCAGCACTGAAGGAGTTTTTAACTTGGATTGTGAAGCCTCAGTGAAGCAACTAACACATTAGTGAAATGATCTTTCACGCCAGTCTGGTAAATCCAAAGCTAATGTCTACAGCAGCTGTCCCAAGTTAAAGCATTTTTAAATGATAATTCAGACAAAGCAAAAGTGAAATATGTATATCTATAAGCTTATACCTCACCACTGCTACTTTTAGGAAAAAAAAAAAAGAATGAGGGGGCTGTGTTCCCCTGGAAGCATGCAAAGAAAATAAAATAATTAAAAAAAAAAAATAAAAAAAGAAAACTTTAGGTCATCCCAGTGGTTGCACCCACACCCCTCCCTGCCCTGAGCACATACACCATTTACCCTGTGCTCACACAGCACCGCTGCTGTCAAGCTCCCTAGCAGCCAAGGAGATGGCAAGGTCTGTTTTGTATGAGCCACATGACTAAGTTCTATTATGCCTGTCTCAAAGAAGCTGCACAATGAGGGCTCTTGCTCTGCTTGCATAACGAAAGGGTACAAAAAGAAGTGCCTGCTCCGCTAAACCCGCTCTCGAAGTGCTGAGTCACTGGAGAGGTGGCAGCTGAAACAAAAACAAACTGCAGAATAAGCACAATGACCCAACAGTGGCTAGAGCACCTTCTTTCAACAAAATAGGATGATGACATTAGATATTATAAAAAGTTTTCAAGACAGTGAAACCGAAGTCACTCATCATTTATGTAACACTGCAAATTCACACCACTGCCAGAAAGTACAAAAAAGAAAGTATTACCATTTTAAGGAGACTAGACATGCAGTCTACTGATGTAGATATAACAAGGCTGATGGGAATTCACTCAGCAGTCAAACAAAATTAATAACTATCTCCAAGGCTTCTGTTATGTGCAGAACACCACTATCTCTGCCCGCCCTTGCCATCTGATGGCTCTGTTAACATCAGTTTGCTCACCAGCAATTTGAACATCTTGAGATTTCATGAAGAATGAGTAATGTTTTCCCAGCCTGGCCACAAAGACCCTGGAAGCTGTACAGCGCAGATCTCGTCACCATTTTGGATATTAAAAACCCCAAAATTAGGCCCACAGTGTAGCACTGATACACTATTGAGCTGAGTAACAGAATACTTTACTGTCAGGAGAACCAATTGAGAAAAAATCATAAGAAATGAAAAAAAAGACTGAATTATTTCATCTTCCATTAGTCCCTTGCACGTTCCTGAAAATCCATTTATATTGGTGCTGCATTTCTCCTCTGGGCTTTGAACACCTTTGCTATTTGGACTGTCCAGACTGTACCTTGCATGCTCCTACAGAAGCATCCAAGGTGAGATTCAGTTTGGAAACTATGAATCTTACTATTGTTAGCCCAGAAATGTAATTGCTTTAACAAGCTTTGTACCCCCACCCCCACCCCCCACACACACTCTAATGGAAAGGTTTGAGGGACAGGAATGCTTTCCATCCCCTCCAATTGCAAAATCCCAAAGGCTTAGAGAGGGAAAGAAGAAGAAGCAAGGTAAATAGACACCCATCTTGAGGAAGGCTATTCCATATCCTGCATCATAACTCCATCCAGAGCAACCACCAAAAGCCATCATATTCCAGCCCCCTGGGAAACCCAGACACCCTGCAGTCTCAGATCCCAAAAACAAACTCTCCAGATGCGAAACAAGACATTTGTTTTCATGATTTGAAGGAAGAAGTGATCATGCAGTAAGTGTAGGATACGCCTGACAAAAAAGGGAAGACTGACCCAACTCTGAAAACCCAGCACTGTGAGGGGTAAGTCTGTAAGGTTTGTAGATAAGCCCTGGCATAGGGCATTGTACTGTAAGCACAAAGAATCTCGTGACAACAAGGGGCCAGTTACAGCAACAAATCTTTCCTTATCAGAAAGAGGTCCTCAGAAAGATTAATTACAACACATAGCAAGTCCAGAGAATACCAAGTGTTCAGCTTTTTTGGTTCATTCTGAGGTCAAGTGAAAACAGACATAATGCAGCCCATGATATTTTAGGACATGACTTGTAATCCACCTTTGGACAAATCAGTCATTGCAATAAGGGAAACCTGTAAGGGAAATCCATCAGAGGTGAGCTGCCATTGCAGCTAGAGCTCTGGAAAGGCTGAATAGGACAGGCTTCACATCAATAAATGATTCTGTAAGTAAATTCTATAATCAAACCACAACAGCTGCAAAAAAAAGTTTCCCTCACCCTTTTTTAATTTAATTACATCACTCCACATCTGATACTGAAACTTTGGCAATTCCACTTCCCTCACTATAAGAGAACTTTAAATTACACCTCGTCTTTACTTTCTTAGGTACATTTATTAGACACCAAAGTGTATACCCAGTTTAGCTATCACTGTTCTCTTCTGCATGTGCAAAGCCATAGTGCAATAGGATGAAATTCAAACTTTTTATCACTAACTTTCAACTGCAGGTAAAAGGGAAGATTGACTATAGCTCCACAGTTCAAATGCAGTTTAAGAGCTACCCACAACTCCTTCTAATCCATATCTCCAAACCCAAGACCATCACTATTATCAAAACAGTTTGGAGACTAGCTTAGAAAGGCTATCCAGCCTTTTAGTATCTGAAATCCTGAATGCCTTTTAGGAAACTACACATTTTAAACTTAAAAAATTGAGTTTCATACACCATAAGAAGAAAAAACTGAGTGATTAGGGTGCAAATTTTTCAGTGCCAATTAGGAAGGCACTGAAAGTAACGTCAGGATCACATCCTCCAGCAAAAAGCTGTCAAGTATCTTGAAGAAAAAATGTGGCAGATTTACTTACTTTTTGGGCAAATGCAATAGAAAAACCAGAAACTGTGTAGGAGAGAGTCGGTATGGACACTTAAATCAGAGGAAAAAAGAAGAATGCAAATGCTGTGGTTAACATTAAACTGAGATTGCTGTTGCTCTACCTTAAAGGGAAACTGAGATTGTTGCTGCTCTACTTTAAAGGGAAAAAATGTCCATACTAGTGGAGAGCAATCTTTTACCCAGCTCACAACTAAAATTATGAGTTTATGTTTGAGATCACCTTGTGCAAAGCATCCTTGGATACAAGGTATTTTCAAACAGTACATGTTTATGACACAGTGCTCCATCAAGTAGAAGTGGTAATTTTCCCATCCTAGGCTATTTGGAGTTTGAATCCTATGTCTACAAAAATGCTCTGTAACTTGGTGATTGACAGGGGGGGAAAAATAAAAAGCTATCTTCTACCATAGAGTGTATGTAAAAATAAAACATATTTATTTTTAGTACTTGGCTCTAGATGGAAGTGTGAAGTTAAAAATAACTTCAGGAAAAAGGTTAAAAAAAGTTTAGAGTGCATGATAGTCTTAAAGCAGCAAACTCAGGTCTCCACTGAGAACTACCCCTGCCAAGCATCACCCAAGTCTCTACTCACCCCTACAGCAGCACGTGACAACACAGGACATATGTCTGATCCACACAGATCTTTCAGAGAAAATCTAGCATCAGGCAGACACACACTTACAGACATGAAAACCAACAGCTTAACGGGGCTTCAAAATGGCACATATGTGAAACATCACCTTCGAGTTACACCGTATGCACAGCACATCTTTAAATACTGACATGACAATTGAGCAGTCGGGGCTTTGTGAGATATTTCAAATTGGTGGCAAAGCCCTGGCTCTCTTAGCTTCTTTCACCACTCTGGCCATGAAGCCCTTCCTAGAGCCCATCAGGAGGTGAGGGTGAATTTGCTTCCATTCAGTGCTCACCTCAGCATGCTGGAAGCTGTAGCTCCTTTTTGTTTTGGAAGGTGGGACAAGAAAAGGGCATGCATCACAAAAATCCCTGCCAGGAAACATCATGGTGACAACAGCTATCATTCTGGGAAAAAAACAAGCTTCTTCCTTCTTGAAAACAAATACCACAAAAAGTATTCTTGCTACCCATCACGTACTCTTGCTTAAAGCAAACTACTGGTGTAAACCAGTTCTTGGAATATGTGACACATTCCTCCCCCAGGAAACACTGCAAGCAACTCTTCTGCCACAAAGAAGTCGCCATCACCTTGTTGACTGCATAACTCCAGAGTGATCAATCTCCGACAAGTAACACCCATGTGTTATAAACATCAGCAGAAACTTGGGAAACCAGATCCTCTGGTGTAATTCCATCTCCCCCAGACTCAGTATGGCATTTGCTCTAACTCAGTGAACACCTGCAATACCATTTGAGAGATGATACTGTGCCTTTAAGAATTGATTTTGTCCCAATTTGGCTCAAAATACAAAACACTTTGAAATCCTGCACAAACAGAAAGGATTGTTCTTCACCTAACTCTAAGGATTGGTCCAGCTTATGAGCATAGTCTACAAGCAACAGCCAGTGCTACATTTCCTGGAGTTGTGAGAGCTACCAGAGCTACATTCTGCCATTACTACACTGGAGTTGCTCTGTGTTTTGGTTTTGGGTTTTATGTGTTAAGGCAGGGCCCTCTGAGTCATCCAAACTAGAAGTGGAAGAGAAGCCAATTTGAGGTGAGAAAGCAGAGGAAAGGAAGAATGTAACATTCACAGACTACTCTCTGTCACTGTCCCAGCTTCTTACAGAGGTAGCTTTAAGCAGATTTCACAGACATGTGAGTGGAAGAAAGAAACTACTCTTGACAAATACGCTAAATGCACTTACCATGCATCTTTCTTTTTTTCCCTTCCAAAGAGAACTCTAAGTACTGTTTGCAACTGAGCAGAAAACCTCAAGCCATCAAGTCAGGTTTCCAAAACACCAGGGCAGTATAATTTTTGATGAAAATTAACAAACACACACAAAAAAAATTGCAACGTTCCTTCAAACATCTAAAGTTCCCAAACTCTCTGGATGAAACCAACACTCCTTTTATTCTCTGAAGTGACATTATCACTGCCCTGCTAACCCTGTGTTCCTTAATTAGCTTTCAGTGACAGTCCAGTTTTATATCAGCTACAGCATCTTTTCCACACATACACCCCCCTCTCTTTGGTAAGGAAAATTTATTGCTAATTCTACCCACTTCTAGAAGATGGTACAAGAGCATAAGGGAAGAGTAACTTCAGACCTCAACAACATTTATGGAAAATACCTATAAATCTGGAATTCTTTCAATAGGTATGAGAGAGAAAAAATTGTTCTAGTTAATAAACACTCAAGTCAACAGTTAATTATTCTATGACTATCTATATATTCTCATGTGTTACATAAATCTACACATATATTTTACACTTGTTTCATCACCAGAGCTGGCTACTCAGAACACCACTATGGAAAATATTTCTAATAATCTTTTCTCCAGACCTGCTCCTTCCACTCTTCTTGGAACTAAAGGCTGGAAAAGATTGTCTTGATAGTGGTTAAAGTCTGAATGAATAGCAAACCAGAGAATTCAGTTCAAGTTCAACTCTGATTCAAAAACAAGTTATGGCCAGCTTTTTGTGCATCAAACCTGAATACGTATTAGAGAGATAGGACTAACATTTCGATGTCAATTTTTGCTATATTTAAGTCATGGTCAAAAACTGAACACTTACAGCATCTACTGAAAGTGAGAGACTGCACTTCCATTGGAAACCAAGCACTTAATTTTTAAGAAGAGATTAAAAATGATAATGTTCTTAGGCAATAGCATTTGAGCATACACTCACTACAGTGTGTTTATCCAAACCCAAAGTTGGGCCCAAAATCTTAACAGTATGGCATCTAACTGTACATTAGTGCTTCCTTGGAATAAAACTAGAGTAAAACATCATATAGATAATAACTTATATATTCACTGCTTAAATTTAAAAAAACCAAAACACTTAAAAACCATTTAAAATGTTATAACAGGTCACAAGAAAATGAAGTAGATTTCAATAGAATATGAACATTTTTTTCCTACAAGCATTCAAGTAGGCTCTAAGCTCCATCATAACATATAAACAATCTTTTTGTAGCAGAAGAAAACAAACACAATTATATACAATTTCTAAAAATCACTCCTCGCCAAACTGAAAAGGGAAATGTTTTTCACAATCACAGCAGTGGAAGCATCCTTACTTAATCCTTACATTTACAGTTACTTACAGATTTGTTGTCCAGCCTGCAAGATCTCCACTGTCCATGATTAGGTGATTTCCATCCAAGAGCCCAGGGGGGCTGCTAGAGAAGGCAGGTGTTGGAGACTGGGAAGAAAGAGAATCCATGCTCCCAGTTGGGGTGTCTTCTCTGGGAGAGCTGTGACTGTCACCTAGAAAAGACAGCACAAGTCAGGATACTCAAGGAATTATCTCATAAAGCCAAATAATCTGCCTTGGAGATAATGTCCTGAAATATGTAAGAGAAGAAACTTTACTGTCCCATCTCCACCAGGTATTTTGAAGGACAAGCAATCTCCCAGTATTTCCCCAAAAGGTATCATTGCACGATTTCCCCCACAGTTCCCGCCAGGCTTTCTTCACATACAACATATTCCCAGTCCCTTTTCAGTATGTGTTTTATGTGAATGAAATGACAAATTTTGGGGAGGTATTTTCAGAAAAAGACATTACTTCTGATAAGAAAATAGTTTAGGCTACACACATTTGCATGTCTCTCTAAAAACACTGTCTCTAAAGATAATTTAACACACATCTGAGGAAATGAGTGCTCTCAAATACAATAAGCACAGTCTCCTCAAACATGAAACAATGACATTTAGAAAGGTCAGAATAAACAAGAGATCTCTAACAAACACTCAATACCCAAGAATGTTACTTTTATTATTCCTGTTTAATGGTGTTACTTTTAAGAGAGCTCATTGTATTCTGATCTACTATTTGTTTTCCTAGGCTACTCTTTGGATATCACTGAAGAGGCAACATATTCCGATATGATTGATTAGGAAAACATTAAAGGAAGAGCATTCCTATCCCAAGAACCAAAAGATGAAGTTACCAATGTGTCAGAGCAGTCACTGTAGATCATGCTGACACAGCAAGCCAAACAGCACGTTCTTCACTGAAAAGCTAACCTTTCTTTACCCACATAGCTTTTTCCTTTCAATCTTTATTTTTTAAACATCAGCTGTACATTTCATAAATTCTAAAGGAGGTGTGTGAAATGAGGATGTTTGCAAGCATTAAAGTATCCAGCACAGCTAAGCCAGCAGTCTCAAATGGGGCCTGTAGCTGTTTTCAATATATTAATATTTAACAGTAATAAGGAACAATTCCAGCCACCCTTCACAAGGCTCCCTGCATCCTTTAATCCATCTATCCTACTCCCAGCAGCACTCATGAACACAACCCACGGGCCTGCCAAATACCACCACCAGAAAAGTCTAGGGTGGATTAGATACTGCTGCCCCCACAGTCTTTGTAAAAGAGTTTGGCTCTTTTGGGGCAAAAAGTTTTTTTTGGGGGGGAAAAAAAATCAACTAAGACCTAACACAGCACCAAATAATACAATCAAAAGCTGTTAAAATATTGTGCTGGCTTGACAAGTTATATCTCCCATACATAGTAATATACAAGATGAAGTCCTGTACAACATTACTTTCTATTTCTAAATTAATTAGCATCTGCTACTCCATCAAGCTAAGCACTACTGTTGCAATGATTTCTTTCATTTATGATTTTTTTTTAATTAACGAAATGTGCAACACTACAACAAAAAAAATGTCGACAATGAAAAGCCACCCTTGCTGGATAAAATCCTTCTCATATGGATCACAGCCTCAATTCCTTCTGCTACAATAGCTTAGAGGTAGCAAAGCCCTCAGCTGTTTCCCCAGCCATCTCATCCTCACCCTCTCCCAGCAGCTCTGAGAGTACAACTTCCCTAGAGAGTAAAATGACATACAACTAAAAACAGTAAAAGGATAAAAGTGATCATCTGGAAATTTCTCCCCAAGCAGCTGCTAATTTAAGGATCTAAATTAGCCCATAGTACCAAAGTGTGATATGCTCTGAGGAGGAGAACATTAACCTGGGAAAGTGAGTCACTTGCACTGTGGCCCAATCCTGCTCACCTGGCACCTCCCCACTGCACCAAGGCCACAGTGCTGCTGCTTCACATTTACATAACATGAGAATCACAGGAGTGTCAGCTAAAACCTAATTAATTACATCTCATCTGTAGATGTATGTGTTACAGTGGTAAACATCTGAGAGATCAGTGGTACTGCAACTTTACTTCATGAATTCTTTAGAACTAGACTTAAATACTTCAAATCCATCACAATTTCTTTTCAGTGCAGTAGCAGTAGCATAGTCTAGATTATCAAACTATATATACCATATTAGAAGGCCATATTTACCTCAACCATTCACTTAACATTCCTAAAACACATTTGAAAGGAATATTAATCTGGTTTTTAATATTACAAATATGACCAACTCACAGCACCTCCCTAAAGAAAGCAGAGGATTTTCTGTTGAATTGTTTCTCAGAACACACAGAAAAAGTTTTAAAAAAAAAACAAACCAAAACAAAACCCTGAACACTTCAGTCACGCACAGCAGAGTCAACACTGGAGCCTGCAATATACAGGCAATTATGTTTGACATTATCTTAAACTGTGTGTTAAATCTTTCCTCAAATTTTACTTCTTCCTTCCTGAGCCAGTGTTTTCTCACAGTCTGTACTCCACTGAACTCCCAAAACTAAGACTGGATTTTGAAAACTAAAAACAAATCAGGTATTTAAACAGGAAAATGCCTGCTAAATTCTATGGGATTAAGTAAAAACCCACTAAAAATATTTTCAAAGACACTTAACATTTTTGATGTCCTCAATTATCTCCTTTTGTAAAGTAAAACAATATTTTTATTCAGGAAAATTCTGTTTAACTGCAAATACAGATGACTAACGACCATCTAGCACATTTTCATGATTAAAAACAATATATGCTCCAAACCTAAGTCTTCAAAAATATAGGGTCATTGCTATGATTCCAACAGCACAAAGATCTCACCCTTTATGTCAGTGCCAAAAGTTCTGCTAACTTCAGAAATTATAGTAACTCCTGTACATGGCAGAGGCCACAGAACTGTGCCTCATTATCTCTTCATTCAGCTTAATAACCTGCTTTTGATTAATGCCCATCTCACATTGGGGTCAAACTACATCTTCCAAATAGTCATTGTCTGAAAACATCAGTAGATGATAAAGGGAATGAAGAATCAATTGGTTACTAATTAACAGACTTGCCAATCAATGCATGTACCTTCACTTTGTTAGGCCTCATTTTCAGGCATGACCCATGTAATATGCACTACTAATTATTATATTACCTCTCATATCAGCTTTTAGTGCTGTGTGACAGTATTTCAATGATCTCCTTTTTAAGTTTAACACTGAATCTCTTGCTGGGAGGGATTTTGCAGCTTTGGAATCACATACCTGTTTTATCAAGCTGTTACAATTTCCCAGTGTTCTCTCTGAAGAGGCTACAGCAGATGTGATTCTGTGGGGTTTTGTGGTGGTTCCATCAGAACGACATTAAGCATTAATTTCACTGCTTCAGTCTCGTTTGTAAATCCAGGGCTGGCACTTGTTTTTTGCCATGAATTTAAATTAATAATATGATGAGCTGATTGGCCTGTGTGACCAATGGACTTAGCAGAATCATTGTTTCTAAGGATGTGCTCCCTTCTGTAATTCTGGGCTACGTTTTCCCTCTAAAATCTGTACGTTTGTTTCTCAATACAACCACATTTATTTTGTTTGAATGGGTGCAGCTTAGAACACAACCACAGCTCCTACTGCCTGTCATTATTTGCAATTCTCCTAACTTTGTCCCATGTGCAAATATATTGTCAAAGATTTGTATTTACCTTTCTAAATACTGCTACACCATCAGCATTCCTCCAGTTACTTCAAACTTCTCCAGCAAGCTACAAGATGTTTTAGAAATTAACATTGCCAAGCTATACAACCCTGTGACCAGAGACCTTTTTTCAGACAAGTTAGATGACTTTGCATTATTCAAAATATTCATCTAGTAACAGACCTATCTGTGAACATCTCTGCTTGATTACACACTGATTATCATAACTAAGTTCTTTTTGACATTTCTTCAAAACATGTAACATACATTGACTTCAGCTATTTCCTCTTTCCCCACCCCCCTGCCCTTTTCCTGTGGTTTGCTTTGTAGAAGCAGTAAAGACTCTAAGCTGCTGGAGACCTGCTTTTTAAGTTCTTTTGTGGTTTGTTTCTTAAAGTGCATGTTAAGGACATTGCTGGAACTGAATCAGCTTTATGAGTTTCCTTTTACATCAGAAGTCAGGGCCTCCTAATATTGATAGTCTAGTATTTTTTACTGTTTCTCTCCTCTCACTCCTCTGTATCTCCAGCACAGTTCTTCAGTGAGCAGCATGTCAGGTCTCCCACTCCTATGAAAAAGCTGACTGCCACATTGGACTGACAGGTCCTTCCAAAGAGGAGCTCCAGAAACTTCCTATTCTTCTTTCCTACCCCCTGAATTCTAATGAGCTCTTACCTTATAAAACATGCAAGATGTGATTGCCTTTAAAGCTCATTTATATTATTCTTTGAGCATACAGTCTGGTGTTCTTGGTGCCTTCACCTTCTCCTTCTAAAAATGTCAATCCGCCTCCTTTTTCTCTCCTATTACACTCATTTTTGGGTGCCAAAGAGTGCCTGAACAGATGAAGGACACGAGGGTTCTCAGTATAAAAGCAGTAAGTCTGTATGACATCTCACAAATTTCTGTCAACATTCCAGCCATCAACTCTTCACCTTTCCTTCGTCATATTTGTGGGAAGGCTCTGAGTGCCTTCAGCTTTGGCCATCTTTCTAGAGCTGCCATCAAGCTGCTTCTACAATTCATGTCCCCATCCTACACAAATAGGTGTAAGATCCAATTTTACTCTCAAGAGAGTTAAAACTTGTTTCACATTCTCACCACCTTTTGCAGACTATTTAAATTTTTTGACTGCTTGGATCCTTTTAAACTGTCATGTAAATTATCTTCTTGTTTCACTGATCTAATCACAACACTCATCCAAGCCTTTGAGCTTTCACTGTGCCTCTGCAACTGACACTCTCTGCTCTGCCTTTATGGCTGTTCATAGTTCAGGCCAGCCCCATCGAGAAAATAATAAATACCTTTGACTGATCCTAACAACTTACTGGTGTGTCTGGCTGGTATTACTAACCCCTCAGTTTCTAACCCAAGTATCTTTTCCCCTTCCCCCCGTTCCCTGCCTCGTGTCAGCCTTTTTCATAACAACAGAGACCCCCAAAGTACCTGCACAGACTAAGACCTACCACACATCCAGCTTTCCTCTAGCAAGTACATAAACCCTCAATTCCTTTTGCTTTTTATCAGGAGGAACCTCAGATAGTAAAGGCTCTTAGACCCTCCTTACCAGAAATCTGAACTAAGCTTCTACCTAACTGAGCATGACATGTCTCCCCACTGCCTTTTTTTCTCCTTTTTCCATCTGGCTAGTCTAAGAATATTTTTTGTTGGCATCCAAGGTTGAAAAAAAAAACCTGAAATACTTTGGCAGTGTCAATAATCAGATCCTTACTTTACTCTGAAAATTCTAAATAAGAAAAAAGCATTTGTATTAAGAACCATGAAAAGCAGAGAGCTAACACTATCAGTTACTTGCTTAAGTGACAATTTTCTTCCAACTTCAGCCTAAGTAAACTGATGAATTACATGGTTTAATGTTAAAAGCACGACTAATCTTTAATGTCAACAGTACAACCAATGTCTATAGTTTAAGGGTAACCAGAGAATGAAACAGTTTATGAAAGAGAATTTTTCTGGAGTAAATGAGGAATATGTGACTGTTTCTGTTGATATACACAGAATGTGCCAAACAGAACTGTCATATATGCTTTAAATGGTCATTGCATAGGCAAATCATGGTAAAATAAGAGGATAAAAATCCATCTCGACTTTGACACAGTCAGGCATAGACAAGGGATGATGGGGACAATTACTGAGGAGAATAGGTTAAAGATGCTACAAAAACCCAGTTGCCACCTTCAAGTCTGCCATTTTCTGCATCACAAGGTGGGGAAGCAGCAGCTGCTGTGCAGCTCCCCATCCTTCCCCATCAGCATCACAGCTGCATCCCACTGAGACAACAGACATTCATTCCCCATAAATAGCTAACTTCCCACAGAAATACAGAAGTTCCACCAAGTAGAAAGTAGCTTTGCTCTTACGTTAAGTTGTGGGTCTGTACTATGCTTTCATTTTAACAGGAATCTCATAGATCAGGGATAGAAAAGAAATATTGGTATCATAAATATCCTTAATCAAGCAAGTACTTAGTTCCAAGTGTTAGATCTTCAGCATCTATACAAAACAGACACAAAAAACATAACTGAAGTTGCCTCATATGGTTAATAAATCTTTAAATGATCCCATGAAACGACACAACAGCTCCTCTGGAAAGGATTCAGCCATTCCTGAAAAGCTAGAAGTAACTCCACTGGAGAAAGTTTTCTGTGAGTTATCAGAGAACTGCAGTCAAGAAGAGCCTTTTCTAGATGTAGGGCTGCCCTCTTTATTCACTATTTACAGTACCACTCATCCTGTGGTAAAGCACACCAAACACCAGGTGAACTCAGATATTCTTCTACTTCTTTGAACTTTTTAAAAGTTTTCTGAATTAATGAAGCAAAGTCATCTGTTTCTCAGTACTTTAAGAAACTGTGTACTTTCATTTGTCACGCCACTAAAACTGGTCAATTTTGGTACCTCAATTGGTACCTCCAGACCACAGAAATTATACTTTTTAAACATGTTTCCAAATCAAGGTGAAAGCTTGATTGAAAGCTAATAGTGACCTATTATTTGGTTAAAAAAGTAACTATAGTGAACGCTAAAACCAAACAAGAGAGTTATTTCACTGCTCCTGAATAATGGGCACTTCGGAGGTCAAATTCTTGTAAATACTCCAAAAAATAGATTTGCATTACCACATTCCATTACCCAAAAGTACCCGTTAATAACCCCAGCGTGTAGCAAACCCTATACACTGCAGCCCTGCCCTGGTACACAGTTAGTTCTCACATAAATTTAGACATCACACACCCATCCAGCCTCAAGCCAGCAGAGCAAATGGACAGCAGACAACCCACATTCCCATCAGTTTCATGCTGTCACACAGAACACATGCAGCAAGAATCAGATCCCTGTGCCAGCTACCTTTTTCTCTCAGACAAAATAATTAAC
Source organism: Illadopsis cleaveri (assembly GCA_013399915.1). Taxonomy (NCBI): domain Eukaryota; kingdom Metazoa; phylum Chordata; class Aves; order Passeriformes; family Timaliidae; genus Illadopsis; species Illadopsis cleaveri. The sequence goes on from VXBB01006895.1 coordinate 219,718, forward strand.
ACAACTATTCGAGCTGACTACAGTTTTTCCTAGATAAAGAGCAACTTTGATATATTTTTCAAATGTGTGCATGTAGCAGCATGTGTATGTTAGGCACAAAGCAGCTTTCCTGTAGAAAGATTGTTTTTCCCAACTCCATAATGGTTCAGATACCTCAGGAAAAGGAGGAAGCTGTGCTAGACAGAATTTGCCTCAAGACTGGATGATGCAACTCAAGAATTGTAGCCAGAGGGGCCACAAGGTGTTCGAGTTGGGGTTAGGAAAGGGAAAGAAATCTGCAAGTTACTTAGGGGCAAGTGGAGTTTGGGGACCATCATCCTGTACTGGCCTCTTCCTTTTTGATTTTTTTTGGTCCATTTTTAAAATGCAAAGCTCAATTTTAAACAAGCATTCTTCTAGAGATGCACTTACCTGGCATCATTAAACAATTTACCTCTAAAAATTAAGCAATTATTTCAATAAATACCTCCTTACTGCATGTCATCTTTAGAGATTCAGAAGAAATACTGTTTGGATTCGTTTACATCAATAAAATCCAATAGACACGTAGCCTTTCACTGAGTAAGCTAAAACTAAAATGGGTAAAGAATCCCAATTTATTCCTCAAGCTGTGGAAAACCAGTTCAAGACAGAGTCACAGATACAACACTGGTATGTTAATTATATCATGTAATTAAATTTTGAAACACAACAGAAATCAGATACAAACCTGCAGAGGGGTTCCTCTTTTGATTTGTGTAAACCATGATAACAAGAGCAGTATCTAAACTCAAAGATTACTCATTTTTACCAGAGCTGGCTTGGCAGGAAACCACACATCATCTCCAGCCTTACCATGCTGGCCAGATGCCAACCAATTTCATGGCTGAAAAATACAACCATAAACTGAAGCAACTTCCTGAAAACCCTGACAAATAATAAGATAATCAGACTGTCCTACTGCTTTTAATTTTTTTCACAGCACTGAGTTTGTATTTCCACCAGTACAGGTAACATTAACCTATCGTCAAGCCCTGTATTGGAACATAACAGCTCATTCTCATCTATGAAAATGAGAACTGCGAAAAACCAGAGCCGATCAAGAAAGGGGTACAATCACCAGTATCTTGGGTTATGTAGCCAACAAATGTTTATTCTATTCCACCTGTTGAAACCAGCTGGGGAGGTGTTTTCCTTATCTCCTGTAACTCCAGGAGGGAGGGTGCCTTCTGTTAATGGGCCAGCTGTTAAAACCAGGTGGGGCAGTCTTCCTTATCTCTTCCATGGCCATCCTCCCTCCAGGGGGATATCTCCTGTTAATGGGCCATTAAGGCTCACCAATGGCATGACACATTACATCATCCCACTGTGAGATGCTCCACCCAGCGGGGGGAGCCAAACCGTTCCTACCCAGAGAAAAACTGAGGCGTAGAGG